>CAWUFW010021744.1:0-112838 GCA_963921515.1 Calotriton arnoldi | reverse complement strand
TGTGCTTTACGTTCAGTTACGTGTTGCCCTGCCTCTCTGCAACTCTGTTGTGCTTACTGAAGGTACCTGGTGGGCTAGTTGGCCCCAGGGTCCCTCAGGATTCAAAGGGAATTAATTCCCCAACTTAAAACGCACCACAGGGCGTGTTTGCTACATGTCACCTGAGGCCCCGCCCCTCCCTTCACCACTGTGCAAACGCGCCCCGTGGTGCGTTTTAAGTTGGGGGATTAGGTCACCTTGAATCCTGAGGGTCCCTGGGGCCCAACTAGCCCACTAGGTACTTCCAGTAAGCACCACAGGCCTGCGTTGCTACGCCTGTAACAAATTGTGCAGTTGTGTTTAGGTAGTGAAGAGGGTCGTGCTGGGGGTAGTGTTTTAGGGTTTAGGGTAGTGCAGTGGTGTTTGTGTAGTGTAGGGGTCATGCTGGGGGTAGATTTAGGGTTTAGGGTAGTGCAGTGGTGTTTGGGTAGTGTAGGGAGTCGTGCTGGGGGGAGTGTTTTAGGGTTTAGGGTAGTGCAGTGGTGTTTGGGTAGTGTAGGGGGTCGTGCTGGGGGTAGTGTTTTAGGGTTTAGGGTAGTGCAGTGGTGTTTGGGTAGTGTAGGGGGTCGTGCTGGGGTAGTGATTTAGGGTAGTGCAGTGGTGTTTGGGTAGTGTAGGGGTACTGCTGGGGGTAGTGTTTTAGGGTTTAGGTTAGTGCAGTGGTGTTTGGGTAGTGTAGGGGTACTGCTGGGGGTAGTGGTTTAGGGTAGTGCAGTGGTGTTTGTGTAGTGTAGGGGGTAGTGTTTTAGGGTTTAGGGTAGTGCAGTGGTGTTTGTGTAGTGTAGGAGGTCATGTTTTAGGGTTTAGGGTAGTGCAGTGGTCTTTGGGTAGTGTGAGGGAGTCGTGTGGGGGTAGTGGTAGTGGTTTAGGGTAGTGTAGTGTAGGGGTAATGCTGGGGGTGGTGTTTTAGGGTTTAGGGCAGTGCAGTGGTGTTCGGGCAGTGTAGGGGGTCGTGCTGGGGCTGGTGTTTCAGGGCTTAGGGCAGTGCAGTGGTGTTCGGGCAGTGTAGGGGTGGTGTTTCAGGGTTTAGGGCAGTGCAGTGGTGTTCGGGCAGTGTAGGGGTCGTGCAGGGGGTAGTGTTTCAGGGTTTAGGGCAGTGGTGTTCGGGCAGTGTAGGGGGTCATGCTGGGGGTGGTGTTTCAGGGTTTGGGGCAGTGCAGTGGTGTTCGAGCAGTAAAGGGGTCGTGCTGGGGGTGGTGTTTCAGGGTTTAGGAGCAGTGCAGTGGTGTTCGGTCAGTGTAGGGGGCGGGTGCAGGGGGTGGTGTTTCAGGGTTTTGGGCAGTGCAGTGGTGTTCGGGCAGTGTAGGGGTGCTGCAGGGGGTGGTGTTTCAGGGTTTAGGGCAGTGCAGTGGTGTTCGGGCAGTGTAGGGGTGGTGTTTCAGGGTTTAGGGCAGTGCAGTGGTGTTCGGGCAGTGTGAGGGGTCGTGCAGGGGGTGGTGTTTCAGGGTTTAGGGCAGTGGTGTTCGGGCAGTGTAGGGGTCGTGCTGGGGGTGGTGTTTCAGGGTTTGGGGCAGTGCAGTGGTGTTCGAGCAGTAAAGGGGGTCGTGCTGGGGGTGGTGTTTCAGGGTTTAGGGCAGTGCAGTGGTGTTCGGGCAGTGTAGGGGGCGGTGCAGGGGGTGGTGTTTCAGGGTTTAGGGCAGTGCAGTGGTGTTCGGGCAGTGTAGGGGGTGCTGCAGGGGTGGTGTTTCAGGGTTTAGGGCAGTGCAGTGGTGTTCGGGCAGTGTAGGGGGTCATGCAGGGGGTGGTGTTTCAGGGTTTAGGGCAGTGCAGTGGTGTTCGGGCAGTGTAGGGAGTCGTGCTGGGGCTGGTGTTTCAGGGTTTAGGGCAGTATAGTGGTGTTTGCGCAGTGTGGGGGTCGTGCTGGGGCTGGTGTTTCAGGGTTTAGGGCAGTGCAGTGGTGTTCGGGCAGTGTAGGGGGTCATGCTGGGGCTGGTGTTTCAGGGTTTAGGGCAGTGCAGTGGTGTTCGGGCAGTGTAGGTGGTCGTGCTGGGGCTGGTGTTTCAGGGTTTAGGGCAGTGCAGTGGTGTTCGGGCAGTGTAGGGGGTCATGCTGGGGCTGGTGTTTCAGGGTTTAGGGCAGTGCAGTGGTGTTCGGGCAGTGTGGGGGTCTTGCTGGGGCTGGTGTTTCAGGGTTTAGTGCAGTGGTGTTCGGGCAGTGTAGGGGGTCGTGCTGGGGGTGGTGTTTCAGGGTTTAGGGCAGTGCAGTGGTGTTTGGGCAGTGTAGGGGGTCATGCTGGGGGTGGTGTTTCAGGGTTTAGGGCAGTGCAGTGGTGTACGGGCAGTGTAGGGGGTCTTGCTGGGGGTGGTGTTTAAGGGTTTAGGGCAGTGGTGTTCGGGCAGTGTAGGGGGTCTTGCTGGGGGTAGTGTTTCGGGGTTTAGGGCAGTGCAGTGGTGTTCGTGCAGTGTAGGGGTCGTGCTGGGGTGGTGTTTCAGGGTTTAGGGCAGTGCAGTAGTGTTCGGGCAGTGTAGGGGATCGTGCAGGGGGTGGTGTTTCAGGGTTTAGGGCAGTGCAATGGTGTTCGGGCAGTGTAGGGGTCGTGCTGGGGGTGGTGTTTCAGGGTTTAGGGCAGTGCAGTGGTGTTCGGGCAGTGTAGGGGGTCGTGCAGGGGGTGGTGTTTCAGGGTTTAGGGCAGTGCAGTGGTGTTCGGGCAGTGTAGGGGTCGTGCTGGGGCTGGTGTTTCAGGGTTTAGGGCAGTGCAGTGGTGTTTGGCAGTGTAGGGGGTCTTGCTGGGGGTGGTGTTTCAGGGTTTAGGGCAGTGGTGTTCGGGCAGTGTAGGGGGTCTTGCTGGGGCTGGTGTTTCAGGGCTTAGGGCAGTGCAGTGGTGTTCGGGCAGTGTAGGGGTGGTGTTTCAGGGTTTAGGGCAGTGCAGTGGTGTTCGGGCAGTGTAGGGGGTCGTGCAGGGGGTGGTGTTTCAGGGTTTAGGGCAGTGGTGTTCGGGCAGTGTAGGGGGTCATGCTGGGGGTGGTGTTTCAGGGTTTGGGGCAGTGCAGTGGTGTTCGAGCAGTAAAGGGGGTCGTGCTGGGGGTGGTGTTTCAGGGTTTAGGGCAGTGCAGTGGTGTTCGGTCAGTGTAGGGGCGGTGCAGGGGGTGGTGTTTCAGGGTTTTGGGCAGTGCAGTGGTGTTCGGGCAGTGTAGGGGGTGCTGCAGGGGTGGTGTTTCAGGGTTTAGGGCAGTGCAGTGGTGTTCGGGCAGTGTAGGGGGTGGTGTTTCAGGGTTTAGGGCAGTGCAGTGGTGTTCGGGCAGTGTAGGGGTCGTGCAGGGGGTGGTGTTTCAGGGTTTAGGGCAGTGGTGTTCGGGCAGTGTAGGGGGTCGTGCTGGGGGTGGTGTTTCAGGGTTTGGGGCAGTGCAGTGGTGTTCGAGCAGTAAAGGGGTCGTGCTGGGGGTGGTGTTTCAGGGTTTAGGGCAGTGCAGTGGTGTTCGGGCAGTGTAGGGGCGGTGCAGGGGGTGGTGTTTCAGGGTTTAGGGCAGTGCAGTGGTGTTCGGGCAGTGTAGGGGGTGCTGCAGGGGTGGTGTTTCAGGGTTTAGGGCAGTGCAGTGGTGTTCGGGCAGTGTAGGGGGTCATGCAGGGGTGGTGTTTCAGGGTTTAGGGCAGTGCAGTGGTGTTCGGGCAGTGTAGGGGGTCGTGCTGGGGCTGGTGTTTCAGGGTTTAGGGCAGTATAGTGGTGTTTGCGCAGTGTAGGGGTCGTGCTGGGGCTGGTGTTTCAGGGTTTAGGGCAGTGCAGTGGTGTTCGGGCAGTGTAGGGGGTCATGCTGGGGCTGGTGTTTCAGGGTTTAGGGCAGTGCAGTGGTGTTCGGGCAGTGTAGGTGGTCGTGCTGGGGCTGGTGTTTCAGGGTTTAGGGCAGTGCAGTGGTGTTCGGGCAGTGTAGGGGGTCATGCTGGGGCTGGTGTTTCAGGGTTTAGGGCAGTGCAGTGGTGTTCGGGCAGTGTAGGGGTCTTGCTGGGGCTGGTGTTTCAGGGTTTAGTGCAGTGGTGTTCGGGCAGTGTAGGGGGTCGTGCTGGGGGTGGTGTTTCAGGGTTTAGGGCAGTGCAGTGGTGTTTGGGCAGTGTAGGGGGTCATGCTGGGGCTAGTGTTTCAGGATTTAGGGCAGAGCAATGGTGTTCAGGCAGTGTAGGGGTTTTGCTGGAGGTGGTGTTTCAGGGTTTAGGGCAGTGCAGTGGTGTTCGTGCAGTGTAGGGGTGGTGTTTCAGGGTTTAGGGCAGTGGTGTTCAGGCAGTGTAGGGGGTCTTGCTGGGGTTGATGTTTCAGGGTTTAGGGCAGTGCAGTGGTGTTCGGGCAGTGTAGGGGGTCGTGCTGGGGGTGGTGTTTCAGGGTTTAGGGCAGTGCAGTGGTGTTCCGGCAGTGTAGGAGGTCGTGCAGGGGGTGGTGTTTCAGGGGTTTAGGGCAGTGCAGTGGTGTTCGGGCAGTGTAGGGGGTCATGCTGGGGGTGGTGTTTCAGGGTTTAGGGCAGTGCAGTGGTGTTCAGGCAGTGTAAGGGTGTCGTGCTGAGGGGTGGTGTTTCAGGGTTTAGGGCAGTGCAGTGGTGTTCGGGCAGTGTAGGGCGTTGTGCAGGGGGTGGTTTTTCAGGGTTTAGGGCAGTGCAGTGGTGTTTGGGCAGTGTAGGGCATCTTGCTGGGGGTGGTGTTTCAGGGTTTAGGGCAGTGCAGTGGTGTTCGGGCAGTGTAGGGGGTCTTGCTGGGGCTGGTGTTTCAGGGTTTAGGGCAGTGCAGTGGTGTTCGGGCAGTGTAGGGGGTCGTGCTGGGGCTGGTGTTTGAGGGTTTAGGGTAGTGAAGTGGTGTTTGGGCAGTGTAGGGGGTCGTGCTGGGGCTGGTGTTTCAGGGTTTAGGGCAGTGCAGTGGTTTTCGGGCAGTGTAGGCAGTCGTGCTGGGGCTGGTGTTTCAGGGTTTAGGGCAGTGCAGTGGTGTTCGGGCAGTGTAGGGGGTCGTGCTGGGGCTGGTGTTTCAGGGTTTAGGGCAGTGCAGTGGTGTTCGGGCAGTGTAGGGGGTCGTGCTGGGGGTGGTGTTTCAGGGTTTAGGGCAGTGCAGTGGTGTTCGGGCAGTGTAGGGGTCGTGCTGGGGCTGGTGTTTCATGGTTTAGGGCAGTGCAGTGGTGTTCGGGCAGTGTAGGGGGTCGTGCTGGGGGTGGTGTTTCAGGGTTTAGGGCAGTGCAGTGGTGTTCGGGCAGTGTAGGGGGTCATGCTGGGGGTGGTGTTTCAGGGTTTAGGGCAGTGCAGTGGTGTACGGGCAGTGTAGGGGGTCTTGCTGGGGGTGGTGTTTAAGGGTTTAGGGCAGTGGTGTTCGGGCAGTGTAGGGGGTCTTGCTGGGGGTAGTGTTTCGGGGTTTAGGGCAGTGCAGTGGTGTTCGTGCAGTGTAGGGGGTCATGCTGGGGGTGGTGTTTCAGGGTTTAGGGCAGTGCAGTAGTGTTCGGGCAGTGTAGGGGATCGTGCAGGGGGTGGTGTTTCAGGGTTTAGGGCAGTGCAGTGGTGTTCGGGCAGTGTAGGGGGTCGTGCTGGGGGTGGTGTTTCAGGGTTTAGGGCAGTGCAGTGGTGTTCGGGCAGTGTAGGGGGTCGTGCAGGGGGTGGTGTTTCAGGGTTTAGGGCAGTGCAGTGGTGTTCGGGCAGAGTAGGGGTCGTGCTGGGGCTGGTGTTTCAGGGTTTAGGGCAGTGCAGTGGTGTTCGGCAGTGTAGGGGTCTTGCTGGGGCTGGTGTTTCAGGGTTTAGGGCAGTAGTGTTCGGGCAGTGTAGGGGGTCTTGCTGGGGGTGGTGTTTCAGGGTTTAGGGCAGTGCAGTGGTGTTCGGGCAGTGTAGGGGGTCGTGTTTCAGGGTTTAGGGCAGTGCGTGGTGTTCGGGAAGTGTAGGGGTCGTGCTGGGGATGGTGTTTCAGGGTTTAGGGCAGTGCAGTGGTGTTCGGGCAGTGTAGGGGGTCGTGCTGGGGGTGGTGTTTCAGGGTTTAGGGCAGTGCAGTGGTGTTCGGGCAGTGTAGGGGGTCGTGCTGGGGGTGGTGTTTCAGGGTTTAGGGCAGTGGTGTTCGGGCAGTGTAGGGGGTCTTGCTGGGGTGATGTTTCAGGGTTTAGGGCAGTGCAGTGGTGTTCGGGCAGTGTAGGAGGTCTTGCTGGGGGTAGTGTTTCAGGGTTTAGGGCAGTGCAGTGGTGTTCGGGCAGTGTAGGGGTCATGCTGGGGGTGGTGTTTCAGGGTTTAGGGCAGTGCAGTGGTGTTCGGGCAGTGTAGGGGGTCGTGAAGGGGTGGTGTTTCAGGGTTTAGGGCAGTGCAGTGGTGTTCGGGCAGTGTAGGGGTCGTGCTAGGGTATGTGTTTCAGGGTTTAGGGCAGTGCAGTGGTGTTCAGGCAGTGTAGGGGGTCGTGCAGGGGCTGGTGTTTCAGGGTTTAGGGCAGTGCAGTGGTGTTCGGGTAGTGTAGGGGGTCGTGCTGGGGTGAGTGTTTTAGGGTTTAGGGTAGTGCAGTGGTGCTTGTGTAGTGTAGGGGGTCATGCTGGGGGTAGTGTTTTAGAGTTTAGGGTAGTGCAGTGGTGTTTGTGTAGTGTAGGGGTCATGTTTTAGGGTAGTGCAGTGGTGTTTGGGTAGTGTAGGGGGTCGTGCTGGGGGTAGTGTTTTAGGATTTAGGTTAGTGCAGTGGTGTTTGGGTAGTGTATGGCGTCGTGCTGGGGGTAGTGTTTTAGGGTTTAAGGTAGTGCAGTGGTGTTTGTGTAGTATAGGGGGTCGTGCTGGGGGTAGTGTTTTAGGGTTTAGGGTAGTGCAGTGGTGCTTGTGTAGTGTAGGGGGTCGTGCTGGGGGTAGTGTTTTAGGGTTTAGGGTAGTGCAGTGGTGTTTGTGTAGTGTAGGGGTCATGTTTTAGGGTAGTGCAGTGGTGTTTGGGTAGTGTAGGGAGTCGTGCTGGGGGTAGTGTTTTAGGATTTAGGTTAGTGCAGTGGTGTTGGGGTAGTGTTTTAGGGTTTAGGGTAGTGCAGTGGTGTTTGTGTAGTGTAGGGGGTCGTGCTGGGCTAGTGTTTTAGGGTTTAGGGTAGTGCAGTGGTGTTTTTGTAGTGTAGGGGGTCATGTTTTAAGATGCAACGCTCCAATACCTGACCAGTCTGCACTACATAAAACTGCAAAAAACTAAAAATAAAAAGTGTTTTGCACACTTTTGTCATTGGGCTATATGTGGGCTACATCTCGGTAATATTTGTGCTACATTTGGGCTCTTTTTTCACTGGTGGCCATCTTGGAAGACTTCTTTGTTATGAAGTTTCCTAATTTCCTCATTTACTGCAGTCTCCTCAGTAGGAAATGCTTTCAGTTTTTACTTTGATTCCATCAAGAAGGCATTCAGATGTGTCACACATTTGCCATAAATTCAGAATGTTATTACTCTAGTTGTTCATTAGATCACTGTAGTAAAGCTACTGCTCACCAAGGAGTTAACTGGAAGTCTACTGCTGGTATTGAAAGTGATTGTTTCAGTCTGCATGTCAGAATTTTCTAATGAAATAGAAGAGGATTTGAGATCTCACTTAAAACATGCACTAAATTTTCTTTTTGCAGCACTAACCATAATTTCTATGGCAAAATGAACCCCCTCATTTTGTTCCTTTTTAAATTAAATGTTTTAAGTGTTACCAGTTTATTCCAATCAAGATGGCTTCAGGTGTGCCATACTTTTGTCATAAGTAAGGCTGTTAGCACTCTAGTTGTTCTTTAGAACACTCTGGGAAGCTGCAGTAGAACACAAAGGCATTAACTGACAGGCTGCTCCTGTTGAAATATAACAGGAAGATATTTGAGATCACACTTGAAACATGTCCTAATTTTTCTTTCCAGAGCACTAACCATAATTTCTATGACAAGATGAACCCCATCACTTTGTTCCTTTTTAAATTAAATGTTTTAAGTGTTACCAGTTTATTCCAATCAAGATGGCTTCAGGTGTGCCATACTTTTGTCATAAGTAAGGCTGTTAGCACTCTAGTTGTTCTTTAGAACACTCTGGGAAGCTGCAGTAGAACACAAAGGAATCAACTGACAGTCTCTGCCCTTGTTGGATGTACATGTTTTACTGAGAATGTCAGACTTCATTCTCACATGACTGAGAAAGATAATGTGAATTTACAGAAAATATGCTCTCATTTTAGCTTCTGAGGCACCTTCCAAAACTGTATGGGACAAGCATGTGAAAATAGTTTTCTCTCAAACATGATTCATGATATCCCAGCAGAAGGTTTTTCACAGGGTAAAATCACCTTAGAACACACCACAATTCCTGAAATGAGTATGGTACCATCAACAAATGAATTCTAATGTAACTAAAGTCTGTTATCACCCTTTATAGTTCTCCTTTTGGTAACCCTCAAAATCTTCGATTCACTACAATGCATTTCAAAGGGGTACTATCATTTATATTGGTCCCAAGATGGCTGCCAGCAATTCCAGGATGAAGTGCTGACAGCCAATCAGATCTCACGATGACATGTGTGGTTAGGCTCCGCCCAGATATATATGTGATTTTACTTTTGATTTTCTCAGCAACTACTGAACGGATTTACACCATTTAACAAAAAGGGTTCTTTTTGAACCAAGAACTACCTCTTTGCCAAATTTGGTGTAATTCCGTTCAGCAGTTCGGGCTGTAGCCGTGTCTAAAGTTTCCTATGGGAAAATGAATGGGGAAAACACGTTTTGGGACCCCCCTTTTTTCTCGGCCCCCGCTTGACGAATCACCCTGAGACTGTCAGGGTAGGAGCGGACCGGAGCGGGCCATAAAGTTTGAAAATTTCGCGAAGATTCGTCAACCGACGCAAGAATTATTTCAAATAGAATGTCGCGGATTTCCTATGGAAAATAGGTCCTAACTATAACTATCTACTGGCGACCGCCAGTAGATATATATATATATATATATATATATATATATATTAAACATAAGGGGGCTTATTACGATGGCTGATCGGAATTGAAACCGACTATAGCGGTCATTCCGGCTGGCTTCCGATGGGCTCAAGGAGCCTGTCAGCCAGTCGGAGGCTGGCCCGTAATCCCAAAGGGCGGTCTTTCGGCCCTTGGGATTACGATGCACGGTTTCTGGCAAGGTTGCCATGCGGGCCTTTCCAACATGGAAACCCTGTCGGAAAACGTGTTTGGGGGCCCCTTGCAGGGCCCCCTTGTGTGCACGGCCTCCGGTTGGGGGCAGAGGGGGCACCTACTGTGCCCCCCTGTTAACCCTTGCACCCCGTGGCAGGCACCTTAAGGTGCCTGCACGGGGTGCAGGGATTAATACCACCTCCCATTTCCCTATGGGAGCATGTACTACGGCCAGTTTACGGCCGTAACACATGCTCCCATAGGGAAATGTCAGAATGCGACCGAACACTGTTCGGTCGCATCCAAATCAGGCGGTTGAAACGGCCGACCAGAGGTCAGTCGGTCCCGTTTACGAGACGGTGTCCGGCGGAAGCAATTCCGCCCGACATCGTAATTGGCCCCAAGATGTATCAAAAAGTAACAGTAAAATAATACAAATAAAAAATATTTAATTACTTTTAAAATAACTATTATACTTATTTACAACACTAAAACACACTATATATATATATTTTTTTGCTTATATCTAATTGAAAATTATTAAACTAATATTTTCAATTTAAATTATCATTTAATTATTTATTTTAAATGTAATAATATAACAAATATATATATATACACACACACACACACACACACACATATACCCAACACATACACACACATACCCAATAACATAAAAATTAAAAAAAATATACCAATCTAATTACAAATGAAAAAGTAAACATAGAAAATTAGAATTTACTAGAAAATTATTACATATTAAAAGCATTAATAATTATAATTTTAAATACACAAAAACATAATACAAATTAAAACAATAGAAACCAAGCTATAAAATTCTACAAATGATACATTTACTATTCTTACTCCAATTTATCCAATAGTAGGGAAAGTGTTGGACTCAAGAGGGGTAACATTTACTATTCCCACTCCAAGTTAGTAAACCAGTAGGGCAAATTTTGAATTGCGAGAGGTAAAATTAACTATTCCCACTTCAGTCAGTGCAACAGTAGGGAAAGTGTTTTATTGCGGAGGGGTAAAATGTACTATTCGCACTCCAATAAATGCAACAGCAGGGAAAGTGTTGAATTGCAGAGGGGTAAAATTACTATTCCCACTCCAGTCACTGCAACAGTAGGGAAAGTCTTAGATTAAGGAGGGGTAAAATTTACAATTCCCACTCCAGTCAGTTCAGCAGAAGGGAAAGAATTGGATTGCGGAAGGGTAACATTTATATTTCCACTTCAGTCAGTGCAACAGTAGGGAAAGTGTTGGACTGCGGAGAGGTAAAATGTACTATTCCCACTCCAGTCAGTGCAACAGTAGGGAAAGTGTTGGACTGCGGAGAGGTAAAATGTACTATTCCCACTGCAGTCAGTGTAACAGTAGGGAAAGTGTTGGATTGCGGAGGGGTAAAATTTACTATTCCCACTCCAGTCAGTGCAAGAGTAGGGAAAGTGTAGGGTTGCAAAGGGTAAAATGTACTACTCCCACAGCACTCTGTGCAACATTAGAAACAGTCTAATTCACTTCAAGAAAATAAAATAAATTTCAAAACTACACAAAATAACAAAAAATATAAATATTTAATATAAAATATCTCTATATAATTTTTTTCAATAAACAAATTACATATTTATTACAATGTTTAATAGATATCAAATACAAATAATATTTTAATTAAAAACCAACCTGTATTCTGAAAATAATCACAACCAATAAACACAATGTCCCTGATTACGATGTCGGTCGGAGTTGCCTCCGACTGACATCGCTGTGGATGGGAAACCAACCGACCTCAGGTCGGCGGTTCCAACACCTGACTTAGAATGCGACTGAACATGGGGGTTGATTACGATGGCAGACGGACTGGAGTCCGTCCGCCATCGTGGTGGTGATCGGGACCATCCGCAATGCATGGGGTGGTTCTGCACACCAAATTAGGATGTGACCGCCACCATGGCGGTCGCATCTTGCATTTCAACATTGCGGCTGGTGCTGCTGACAGCAGCACCCGCCGCAATGTTGAAAATGCATGTTGTGCATTTCACTGCACTACGTGGCAGGCACCACACGGTGCCTGCCACTTAGTGCACTGAAATTTAAGGGGGTACCATGGGAACCCCAGTGCACAAACACCTCCCCCAACACATTGGGGGCCATAGCGGGCCCTCGAAACCAATCCCTGCCAGCCTTTCCATGACGGTTTCGCCATCATGGAAAGGCTGGATGTTGCCTGCATCGTAATTTGCTGGACGGTGCCTGCTAGGCACCGCCACCATTTTACGTATGTAGACCGCTCCACCAGGCAATCGGTACGATTGTCTGTGGCGCTTAAGTGGCGGACGGTCTTTGAGTCCACCACAGTCGCAGTCTGGATCCGCCCGCCATCCTGATCTGGCGGGAAGTAAATCCACGTTCGATGGCAGACGGATCGCCACCACACGGCTGGCGGTGGCGGTATTCGCCATCATAATGAGCCCCATGGTGTGGTCGCAAACTTCCATTTTTCAATGGGAGTTTGTGCGGCAGGCCAAAACCGCCCACAGCACAAGCTCCCATTGAAAAATGGACGTTTTTACACATTCCTGCACCATGTGGCAGTCACCTCACGGTGCCTACCACAAGGTGCAGGGGTGTAAAGGGGGGCATCATAGGTGCCCCCCAGGGCCACAAGCGGAGGGCCAGGGGGGAGGGGCCCCGCTAGAGGCCCCCAAAGACACTTTCTGACAGCAGTTCCATGTCGGAAAGGCCGACATGGAACTGCTGTCGGAAAGTGCCATCATAATCCAGATGGCAGAAACGCCTTATGGGAATATGAGGCCTTTCTGACTGGCGGATGGGCTCCTTGAGCCCGTCGGAACCAAGTCGGATTCTCCGGCCGGTTTAAACTCCATGCGCGGTCATTGTAATACGGCGGTCGGAGTTTAAACCTACAATGTTGGTCGGAAAGCCTCCGACCAGCGGTCGGAGGCTCTCCGACCGACATTGTAATTAGGCCCAATGTTATTAACAATTAAAAAGCACAACACAACTAGCACATACAACAATAAATAACATAATAAAAAAATAATTAACTATTTTTAAATTTGTTATTACTTAGATAACTTTCTACCCTATACCTCTAGAAAGTAGACAACACACATCTAAAATGTATTCACAATTATAATATTTACACATTTTACATAATTAAATATCTATAAAAATATTAATAATAAAATTTATATATTTAGTTATCTTCCCACCCTTTAACCGTACAAAATGAATAACCCACCCTAATATATAAATTTAAAAATCTTAATACCTTAATTTACATAAGTATCAATTAAACAATTAATATTAATAGTTACCTAACAATAAATTGATTGTATTGAATTAACCTCCCACCCTTTATCCCTACAAATGCAACTCACACCTAATATATAATAATCAATATCTTATTTACACATTTTACATAATTAATCATTAAAATAATTATCACTTTACATTATTTATTATTGTAATTAAATTCCCACACACCCTTTACCCATTCAAAAACAACAACACACACCCCAAAAAATGTAATACACAATCTGCATTAATTATCATTTATGTTATTAATTTTAAACATTAAGGGGCCGATTATGATACAGCCCGTTCGGAGCCTTTAGGGCTGCATCGTATTGGGCCGGTCAGTTTACTTTCAGAACGACTCATTATGTTGGAGGCGATCGGAGAGTAAACCGGACGGTCATTCCGGCTGGCTTCCGAGGGGCTCGGAGAGCCCATCCGCCTGTCGGAATCCGACCTATAATCTCAAGGGTGGGCCTTTCCGTCCTTGAGATTACAATGCATGGTTTCCGACATGGTTTCCATGCCAGTCTGTACGATATGGAAACCATGTCAGAAAGCGTGTTTGGGGCCCCCATCAGGGCCCCCTTTGGTGCACTGCCTCGGGTTGGAGGCCGAGGGAGCACCTATGGGCCCCCCTGTTGATCCCTGCACCTTGAGGTGTCTGCCACAGGGTGCAGGGATGAACCGCACCTCCCATTTCACTATGGGAAGCATGCATTACGGACGGTTTACAGCTGTAATGCATTCTCCCATAGTGAAGTATGGGAATGCGACCGAACAGTGTTAGGTCACATCCTAATAAGGCGGTTGGGACCGCCGACCAGGCGTCGGTCGGTCCCATGACGAGTCTGTGTCGGGCGGAAGTGATTCTGCCCGACATCATAATAAGACCCTAATTATTAAATATTTATAATTAATTTACTTCCCACCCTATACCCCTACAAAACCCATAACCTGCACCTAAAACGTAACTTTATAAAACATAAAGTATACAATTAACATAAATAAATAACAATTTAATAATTAATATTAATTAAAAATGTATTATAATTCATTTACTTACCACCCTACACCCCTACAAAACCCACAACCCGCATCTGAAACTCAACTGTAAAACAAATTAGTTATACAATTAACATAATTATCAATTAAATGATTAATATTAATTAAAAATTAAATATTAATTACTACAACTAATTCACTTCCCATCCTACACCCTACAAAACCACAACCCGCTGCAGTACTAAAAATAAAAAATAAATGATTACATTACAAAATTACTAACATTTTTCAAACTATATTAAAAAACATTAATTATATAAACAATTGATAACATAATTAAAATATATACAAAAATACATTAAAATAATTAAAAAACGATATTAACAACTACATTTTTGTAAACGGTAATAAGGATTTCGATATTGTTAAAAATCGATATTACTTACCTTTAAACCGATATTCTTGACAACGATATTCTTGCAAACAATATTTCTGTATGACGATGTTTCAAACTCGATATTTATGTCTGACGATATTTTTAATTTTGATATTTTGTCTGGATACTGAAAAAGGCATGTGCTTGCGCAAAAGATTTGGACTACAGATCAAAGATTCAAAAACTTCCTTTGATGTCCTAAAAGTCAGCAAATCACTAAACACAGAGAGTCAATGCTGTGTGAGGCCTCAAATGGATGTGTGATTGTTTTGGCAAAACATTGCCTCTGAAACCAGTGATGGGTGAAGTTTTGGAAAAGAGATGTATATTAACAAACAGAGTAGAAATACTTGGTAGGAACTTCATGATAATTTTAAATTAGCTCATAAGAGATTTTTGATTAAGTCTACCTGTGAGGCTTTGTCGCCAGAAATTGGTGGGTATGGTATGGTCATCTCGAGCAATGGGCTTGCTGAAGACTTGTAATGAATGGTGGTCCTCTGTATTTTTCCACCATTTTGGGAATTTTAATATAGTGCTCTAACCGTGAAAAGTGGATATTCTGATGCTTATTGATAGGGAATGAAAAAGCGAGTGGACAACTTTACCATGACGATTTATTTTACTTCTTCACTGCTTTTTATAAGGTGAATTGGGCACTGCTGAAGGAAAAATTGCTGGTGTATGGAATGTGTTCTGGAATGGTTTGCTTTGCTTTATCCAGACCATAACTATGAATAACTAGATAAGGGTAACATATGTAAGAGAGTTTCACATGTCAAGAAAAATGAGAATGCTTAATATGGTCAAAGAGGGATCCATGTTGGCCCTATAAAGTTTAACCAAGAAACCTAATGTGCCCTCCATCTTTTATGGTCGGAGCATGTTTCCGTCAAAATTAGGGGTGCGGGTTGGGGGGTCTACAATGCACCCTTCCCGCCTATGCACATGACACTATTATTATGGACAGTTGTCTAGCAGGTGTGCAATAAGGCTTAAACTAACTGCTTTTCATTCAAATATTACGATTATGGCTTCCAGTTTTCAGTTTTTACTGATTTTTATAGATAAATGCAGACAGAAAATCTATTTCCTGTCTGTATTTATTTTTTAAAGTGGAAAAATACTGAAAATTGTGCTTCTTGTGAGTGACTCTCCCTGTTGTCCTTCATGAATTCCAGACCAACTGCTAAGCAGATAGACACCATGAGGATTTAAAAACAGGATGAGGTTCCCTTAAATACAGGCATATGTTAACATATATTTGTATATAATGCTAATATTTCGTGTTTTGTTATATTTAGCTACTTAATTTGCTAAAATGCCTCAGGCATCAAAGTATGAGTGCACGTTAGTCAGTTAATTAAATGTGGAAATATACCATTGTATGACCCCATTTATTCTCAAAACATTAAATAAATATGGATAAATACTAATAAAATGGCTCAAAAATAAATATAGATAAATACAGACGGAAATGTTAAAAAAATAAATACCATAAAACTGGGAGCCCAAATTATGATAAACCATAGTAAGACAAAGGTGATTTATTTAGGTAATAGACTTTGTAATTACTATTGTGGTAAAGGAAATAAAAACAGAAATTGTTACAATCAATGCATACTTATGTGTTTTGTTTGAAGAGGAACTCAGCTGGCTCGCCCATTAAATTAATGCGTATTAATATGACACCCCGGATGACAATCCTGGTCCCTGCTTTCCCTGGAGGAAATGAAGGACAGTTCATGATCAGAGAGGACTCCTGGATTTCTCGCTTTAAGCACAGGGGTAGGTGGATCACCCATCAAATTAGGCCATTAAAAAGGGAGGTTGGCCATTGAGAAGGTAAGATATCAAATGTTATTGGCCACGGTTCGGGATGTGATCTATCTAGAACAAGGGACAACAATGTTATGATGTGTGAGGCCTACTGGTATTGGCCTGGCCGGTTTAATACAGATTCAATCCAGGGGGTCGTTTCAATACACCATTAAAAAGCTGTTGAAAGGGGCCATAAAACGTTACTTGAGCATCTTGGCGCTTTACACAAGTGCCTGCAGACCAGCTTACCCAGCTACTTAAACAAACACTATTGGAAGTGCAAAGTTCATGGCCATTTGATTACGTCAGCTAGCACTGGTGATGGTTCAGGTTGGCCAGAGGGGATTTCCCAGAGATAAACAGACATGTAGACTGTCCCATGTCCACTTGGAAAATGGCCCGCATGTTTTGTTTCAACAAGGATTCTGGAAAAGGTCTACTGCGCCTCCTTTGGGGGGGGATGTAAAGTGGTGGCACTTCTAGTAATCGTACAGTTTTTATTAAACGGAGCAAATCACAAAGCAATTTCAGATGTGGTATTGTTATTTTGGAATGTTGCTATATGAAAAAAGCGTCAAGTAAGTGAGACTTGATCATTAATGCCCTCTGCAAAGAGTGTTTACTATTGTTAATAGCCCATTCACAAGTAAGGGCCGAAGGTGAATAAGCCAAGCATGCGCAATTAACAGCTGTTAACGCCTAACAGTATGTGGGCTATAACCAAGGACACTGGAATTATGGGTTTGTGCAGCTGTGCTGTTTTTCGCATAAATATAGATTTGCTGCATTTGCCACATCATCCATCATCTGCTGCATAATCTGTAGATTTTAACAAAAAAAGAATTGTTTCTAGCTCAAACGGTTCAAAAGTTACTAAAAACGCAGTGGCGCGTGTTGCAGTGGAAGGCCCTTTGCAGAGGTTGACTGATCAGCTTTCTGCTGCTTATTGCTATATTTGGGTGTTAAACTGGTGCTTACATGATGCAACCGATGCCCAGACAGTGTTAAGTGTAAAAATGAGAGAATAATGAAGTAATACTATCACAAATTGTGCCGCATTTCACCACATAATTTGCCTTTTCTTGCTGCACAATTTACTCAACCTGGTCCCATAATACGGCCCTCCCCTGCCGCATAATGCCAGTGGCCCTGGCTATAACGCCATTAACAAACACCCTCTTGATCTCACTCAAAGCAGGCAAACAAACGTGCCGCACTGTCTCCACCTGATTCATGTCCCTGCCACTGAACCTTAAACGCAGGCGAACAGTGGTAGCTGGAGCCAGCATTCTGACTAGCCGAGCCTGTCCCTGCATTCCATGTAGGTTTCTGTTCATAGAAAGTTGCGAAATTCTGTTCTTTGCATTGCCTATTTGCCTCCCCCATGACTCATCCGAGTGCCATTTCACTGAGAGCAGAGCACGTTGGTAAACGATTCACCAGCAGCTCTGACCTGCTGGGACAGGACTCCAGTGTCGGAGTGTCCTATGGGGCGATCTGGTAGTGCCAGAAGGGCTGGTCTGACAGGTCAGTGTGGGGGAGGGGGGGAGGTTCTTTTTTGTTTGTTGCTAGTGTGCCTGTTTTAAGATCTAGGGGCTGGATTTTACTGTTGATTTCCCGGATATTACCACAAGCATTGCCTGAAGCAAGCAAAAATGCATGCGTCTCCCATACCTTGCAAAACTCCTATAAGCGTCACTACAAGTTGAAAACTGCCCTGGTTTCCAAATGTGGGCCACTCTAAAGCTGGCTGTTTCGGTAGGGGGGGGACTTTTATTGTGGTGCCCGAGCCCCTTTTCTGCCCCAGCGTCACCATGCACAGCCCAGACATATTTGAGCTCAGACTAAGAACTAGGCACGCTACGGGACTTACCCGGGGTGCCTCCGCCCTGGGCGCCGTCTCGCGCCGAGGCCCTCCGCTCCTTGCGCTGTTTGTTGCTGATCCGCATGGAGCTGTAATACTTGGAGTTTCTCCGCAGGGGGATGTTCCTCCTTTGGGAGTCCTCCCTGCCCTCGGGGTCTCTGTCAGCCAGGTCCTCCTCCTCGGTCCCCAGGGCCCCGTCGGGCCGCACGGCGGTCCTATGGACAGTCAGTACCATCCCGCGGCGGCTCTCCACTTCGCCACGCATCGCGGTCATCTCCAGGGCTGGTCCACCAGGAGCTATCGCTTAGGTACCAGGGGCCCCATCACCAGGGACCGGAGACCAAAAACCAGGTCTTGGAACCGTCGCACGAACCAACTAGTGCAGCATCTCCGGGGAACAGGACCATGAAATAGGGGGCAAATCCTTCAGGGGGCAAAGGCCAGCTGGCAGAGGTTCTCAGGACTCCAGGAACTCAGAGGTTTGCACTTCCTCTCATCCTGTGGGATTAACCCGCAATGCCTTGTCGTCCTATAGGCTGCGTGTAGTGTAGTCCTACAGGATCTCACCTGTGTTCACAGTTTCAGTGCCATATGGTCCAAGTAGTTTTGAAGATCCGGACGTGCTTTAGGCTCTAGTGCTTTAGGTTTCTCTATAGGGGTTCTGATAAGCTGAAGCAGTGCACAGTATACATACACCACACGCTGTCTCCTAGCAATACGTTCAACGCTATGCACACGCTATAGACTCCTTAAATTGTGGCTCACGTTACTTTATATGTCCATAGCAGTTTAAACGTGCCTCGTCCTGTCTGTTCCTATTCCAGGCTGTCTCCGGCACTCAGTTTACTCGGATTCCATGTCGTACTCAGTGTAGCTTTCACGGCACTCTCCTGCACCCCGGCCCGGCGCCTCTGTTGCTGGCTCCCTCCTGGTTACCAGGTGCTGCACCTCCGGTCCACAGCGGCTTCCCGGGGGGTTGATCTCCCAGAGGGGGGTCTGCAGTGACCGGTAGGTATCCTGCCCTTCCAGCTGTCCTCGGCCACAGCTCCGACCTTCAATCCCGGCGCGTCCTCCCACCGCATCACCTGGTAGCAAAGGTCTCCCGGGCCCGGTGTGTACTCTGGAGTCACAACACAGGCCGGGAGCCAATTAAAGGGACCTGCCCTGAATGCAACAGGCCTCGCCCTCTGAGGGAAGCCGAGCCCGTCCCGGGACGCGCTGGGTGCACGGAGCAGGCCTCGCCCTCTGAGGGGAGCCGGGCTGGGCCCGTCCCGGGATTCACCGGGAGCATGGAGCAGGCCGCGCCCTCTGTACCGGGCGGCCGGTGACCTACATCGTGCCCCAAAGAGGAATGCAGCACACCTCACCGGGCGCGGTGATACTCTTCGACTTTGTAGGCTGTAACAGATACATTGTCGTCGTTCTAATTCCACATTTTCTGTGACGTCTATTTACTTTGCATTCTGTTTGTGTCCTTTAGCCTGTCTGCAATTGTTATGTTGCGTTGGAGAGTACTCAGTCGCCCTGCCGCCTATTCCATCTTCCAGTGACAGTGGCTTTTATTATGAGGAACGCGGAAAATCTGTAGAACCAGTTCGAGGCACTACGTCAACATAAGGGATGCCGCATAGAGATATTTCGGGAAAGAAACCTGCTTCGTGCTGTACTTCGACAAGAATACATAGTTCTCCCGTTGCGCTTCTGTTTCCTGGCCTCCTGGTACTTGCAGTTCTTTTAGTGTAGTGAAAAGATGAAACCAGACAAAGCTACAATTAGGTAAAACTATAAAACCAACTTGTCATTGAGTTACTCACACCTGCAACTTGGGGAGCTGAGTGGTGAAATTCTGAAAAGGCAAAGTTTTTGCCTAATAAACGGGGGGGGGGGGCTCTGGTTGGAAATGTTGGGTGCGGATGGTTGTCTTTATAATAGGACATCTCAACAATTGGACTGCCTTAAATGAGGCAGTTGGGCGGTATGAAAAGGGATTTTAAACCAATATTTAAACCATAATAGCAAAATGTACCAAAAATTTAACAAAAAAACTAGACTATATGTATTACTCGAACGTGATATAGGTTACCTCCAAATCTGTCATAAAAGTTGCCCTAACTTCCGTTGTGTTGACTACAGGTGCAGCAACGCTAGCTCCACGTCATCCACACAATAGTTTTCAGTGACACCCTTTCATTTAGCGAGTTGTGGGAATTTTAGTTTTATTTCTCGTCAATTTCGTACTGCCCGCAGAGAAGCCCAGACTGACACTACAATAAGCAGCCCGTTTGTTTCTTTATGTCAAAAACGGTCACTTTCCCTGCGGTAGCCAAACTTCCTGAGCCTGCCACGCCTGGGAATGTAACGGCCAGGGAGAGGTTAAACCATAAAATCAATCCCAGATACCGTCACAGATGCTATAGCAACCCCTACTCTCACACACAGACACACCCAAGTGGACTGACACTCCCTTCTGAAACTATCTGACGAGCATGTTCTGACTGCGGATAACGTGCATGTCTGCTTTTCATTGTGCACTGTTGTGGTGCAACAGTGGCTCGATGTTGCTGATTTCTGTTTATGCATGTGCTGCATAATTCCCCGTGCAACGCTGAGCGTTTCACGTGGGATAATTCTGAAGAAGGGGTGGGACTCAAAGGGATTCATCAGAGTTTGGTTAATCTGTCCCGACAGCTACTAAGATACGACATTGACCCAGGTCAGTGAGTGCGGAACTTACTCAATCTTTGCATTCTACAACGAGAAGCCCACAATTGATAAATGAAAAATCAGGACTACAAGTACCAGCATGCAGTTGCCCATGCAAACTCGCACATCAGCCTACCAGTGGCGTAATGAAACTTGAGGGGGCCCTTCTGCAAGTAAATGGCGCCCCACCCAATCAGGAGCTCTCAGGCTAGGGGCACCGTGCCGGTGGTGTGGCCCCTGGAGCTCGCACCCCCACCCCCCGCTCCGCCAAGCCTGTTGTTATGCCACTGCAGCCTACAATACTTGACTATGCAGCAATCCATGCATGCAGAGTGTCCGACACTTTTCATGGTGTCACAAACATTGTTTCCACTCCCAGATTTTTCATAACCAAAACACTGCTATCCGGTGTGTTTGTTTAATTATGTCAGTGGACTCAAACCAAGACTATATAACTCATGTAGAATAAAAACAAACGCTAAAAAAGCCCAAATGCAAAAAAATGTTGCAAGCAGCAAAAATATTCTAAAGGCGAATGCGTAGTCTTAGTGTACAAGCCCTTCGCCGTCTGATCCGTTGGACCATACAGTGCTAAATTCACTTAATTTTTGGTTCTCTTTTATTCATTTTCTCTAATGCAGCAAGCAGCTTATAGAACACGTGGTCTAACAGAAACTCAAGATAGCCTCTAACAAGAAGGCGCCTAGCTGTTATTGTGAGAAGAATTTGAGAAGACTATGGGAGTAAGGAACAGTAGGGTACAGTAGAAAGCTGACCTCACTAATTCTGCAGTTTCTTGCTTGTCTATGCCAACTTTCAATCAATCAGTCAATCAATCAGGGGGTTTATAAAGCGCGCTACTCACCCGTGAGGGTCTCAAGGCGCGTGGGGGGGGGGGGCCAGCGGCTCCGGGTCAGACGAAGAGCCAGGTCTTGAGGTCTTTCCTGAACGTGTGCAAGGTCGGGGTGCGTCTGATGTTCACAGGGAGCTCGTTCCAGGTTTTTGCTGCGATGTAGGAGAAAGCTCTCCCGCCGGTTCTGTTTCTGCGGATGCGGGGGACCTCTGCCAGGGCGAGGTCGGCGGAGCGGAGGTTCCTCTTGGGTACGTGGAAAGATAATCTCTCGTTGAGGTATTTGGGTCCGATGTTGTTGAGGGATTTGTAGGCGTGGGTGAAGAGTTTGAAGGTGACCCTCCTTTCGACGGGGAGCCAGTGGAGGCCTCGTAGGTGTTGGGTCATGTGCTCGTGGCGGGGTCTCCCAAGGATGAGTCTGGCTGCGGCGTTCTGGATGGTTTGGAGTTTGTGTAGAAGAGTTTTGTTGATTCCGGCGTAGAGGGCGTTGCCGTAGTCCAGTCTGCTGGTTATGAGTGCGTGGGTGACGGTCCTTCTGCAGTCGGGGGGGATCCATTTGAAGGTCATACGGAGGATGCGAAGGCAGTTGAAGCTAGTGGAGGCGACAGCGTTCATCTGGCGGTTCATGGAGAGGGAGGAGTCAAGGATGATGCTGAGGTTCCGAGTGTGGTCTGTAGGGGTGGGTGGGTGGGTTCCCGAGGGTGGAGGGCCACCAGGTGTTGTCCCAGGCGGAGGTGCGGGGTCCGAGGATGAGGACCTCGGTTTTCTCTGAGTTTAGCTTCAGGCAGCTGTCCATCCAGGCTGCCACGTTCTTCATTCCTTCCTGAAAGCAGAGTCTGGTGTCTTCGGGATTCTTCGTGAGCGAGAGGATGAGCTGAGTGTCGTCGGCGTAGGATACGATGCTGAGCCCATGATGTCTGACCATGGCGGCGAGGGGGGCCATGTAGATGTTGAAGAGCGTGGGGCTGAGTGATGATCTCTGGGGTACTCCGAAGCTGATTTCCGTGGGTTTGGAGAGGAAGGGAGGGAGTCGGATCCTCTGGGTTCTGCCGGAGAGGAAGGATTGGATCCAGTCGAGGGCGGTTCCTTGTATTCCCGCGTCGTGAAGTCTGGCTGCGAGCGTGCGATGTGAGACGGTGTCAAAAGCTGCGGAGAGGTCTAGAAGGATGAGGGCCATGGTGTGTCCCTGATCCAGTAGCATGGGGATGTCGTCGGTGGCGGCGAGGAGGGCGGTCTCAGTGCTGTGGTTGCTGCGGAATCCAGACTGGGAGGAGGCGGCGGGAAAAATGAAGGGGGACAACAGCACACAGCAAGGACAATGAGGAAAAATAAACAAAAACAACAGCAGCAGGCACACTCAAATTAAATTAAACAGCAGCAGGCACACTCAAATTAAATTAAATCACAATGCCCAACAGCGAGAAACCGGAATCAGGGTAGACTCAAACCCTGCAACGGAGGGGCTGGCTTCAGAGGCGACGCAGAGCACAGCGGAGCTGCCGGGGAGAGTGCGATCCTAGGACCGAGGTCTGAGGACTCACACGCGCTCCCCCGCAGCGGCCGCCATTATGAAGGGGAGGGGGGAGGGACGTGCAGCTGGGAGGTGGGGCGGTAGGGGGAGGGGTCACGGGTCAGCGGTGGCGGGAGCGGCGGGAAAAATGAAGGGGGACAACAGCACACAACAAGGACAATGAGGAAAAATAAACAAAAACAAACAGCAGCAGGCACACTCAAATTAAATTAAACAGCAGCAGGCACACTCAAATTAAATTAAATCACAATGCGCAACAGCGAGAAACCGGAATCAGGGTAGACTCGAACCCTGCAACGGAGGGGCTGGCTTCAGAGGCGACGCAGAGCACAGCGGAGCTGCCGGGGAGAGTGCGATCCTAGGACCAAGGTCTGAGGACTCACACGCGCTCCCCCGCAGCGGCCGCCATTATGAAGGGGAGGGGGGAGGGACGTGCAGCTGGGGGGCGGAAGGGGGAGGGGTCACGGGTCAGCGGTGGCTGTATTTATCTGTAAAGATCCGTAAAAACCGAAAACAGGGAGCCTTAGTTATGATGCAGTTGCATAATCTTATGATGCAACTGCATTCCTGTATTTGGATGTGTTCTTTCTCTAGGTTCTTATCTAGATTGTAAGGTATTGAGAATTCCTTGAAGGTCAGTTGCTGCTGTGACCTCGGGAAGGACTGACGCCAGGCTGTATTTCGAATAAACTTTGAAGTATCTTTTACTACAAATTACTGTCAACTTATACTTCTCTTCGCAACATTTTGGCAACGATTTTTGGAGACTCAATGCATCAAGGGATATCATACAGCCTGGGTGGTCCAGCGTAAGGAACTACATTGGTGAGGCCATGTGACGTGCAGTGGTGTGGAAAGGCTAAAGATATCTACATTCAGAAAGATATCTACATTCATGTACTGTCACATGTTGAGTGTGAAATCCTTACTTTCAAGGGATCCGAAAATTCAGCGCGAGACCCTTTGCGGCGCTGTTCTGTTGTGGAGGATGCCGGCGCGAGAGCATTTTCAAAAGACGCATTCAGAGCGTGCTTACTGAAGCGCACTGTTGAGCTGTGGCTGTCGGCGGCGCGAAAGGAATTTCAAGAGACGCAGTTGAGTGCGAGTTGGAGCGCGCATATTGACGTGCCTCATACGTATTGGCTTAACATACGTAGAACGCTTTCTGCCACATACCACGCTTTCCGTATGAGTCATCACGGATACGGGCAGCCTGGTTAACTCTTCGTAGCCTACAGTAAGTTCATACAAACATCGGAAGGATCGCACATACTTCATATTTAAAACGGAGACATTGGAATACATGGAAGTCACTTTTTCGTAGTGACTTAAAGATGTTGTAGGGTGACACATTATGGTGAGAATTGCAATAGTTTGGCATTAAAGATATTTTTATTGTTTATAACCCAACAACAAAAGTTACACATTTTACCAATATTCAACAGATTTATTGAACTTCTGCAACATCTCAATATAGTGTTCGCTTATATATTATTATTGGTACGTGTTTTTGAACATTGGTACAAAGGTTGAATTATGGCCAACAATATCATCACACCGCCATTTTTTCTCTCACAACCTGGGCCTTCATCAATACCATGGGAGGATTGGGTAGAAATGATGGACAATTACATTGTAGCTCTTGATGGTCATGAGTTTTCAGCTACAAGAAAGAAGGCGCTGCTGTTGAGTGTGCTGTGGAATGAAGGACAAAGGATCTTTAAGTACTTATCTGTAGCAGTGGGCCCCAATGGCCAAGCTATAACCAATGTATATAAAGAAGCTATCAAGCGTTTAGAGAATAGATTTGCATAGGAAGTTAATTTGGTTATGGTGCGTTACAAGTTTTACACTCAGCCCCAGTCTGAACATGAATCAACTGACAAGTTTGTTGCAAGATTAAGAGAACTTTCAAGAAATGTCGTTTTGGCAATATGACTTATGAGTTAATTCATGACCATTGATCGCCCAATGCAAAGATAAAAAGATCCAAGAGAGACTATGGGCAGCTAAAGATCCGTCTCTCAAGGAAGCAATAAATTTAGCCAAGGTTATCGAGGAATCACAAAGGTGTATGAGAGAACGCAACAGAAAGGAGACAATAGGGGACACATCTGTGATCAACGATAACAGTCAGGATGATTTGGAAGAGGTTGTGTGTGTGGTAAAGAAGAAAGATGGGAAAGTGCTATCTTCAATTACACCTAAGAGTAAGGGCAGAGAATGCTATAGGTGTGGCAGTACGTATCACACTGTTGAATCCAAAAAATGTTTTGCATTCTATAAGGAATACAGGAAGTGTAGGCGCAAGGGACATTTTGTAAGGATGAGCAAAAATGGTAGTGTTATGGGCAAGAAGAATAAATCCGAGGTGGTGGTTTTGGTGATATGAAGGGCAACTCTTATGTCAATAGAGTGTTGATGGTGGATGAGAGTAAGGACCAAGGGAAGAAGCATGAAGTGGAGGATGTGAGAAGGTGTAGGAGACCTGTAGCGAAATTCAATGTGTGTGGGAAGGAGATTGATTTGATGTTGACTCAGGTTCAATGTATACCATCATTCCAAGAAAACTTTTCAGTACCGTGTGGGAGGGAGTCATACTGTTGGAAAAGCACATCAACCCTGCAGGATATCAGGGAGAAGCGATTGATATCCTGGGGTACATGGAAGGGGACATCAAATTTGGAGTGCGCAGTACCAATGGGAAGGTGTATGTATCTGAGCAAGTACCTCCGATTTTGGGGTGGATGCACCAATTTGACTTAAATATAATGATCAATCCCAGAGCTGATAGCCAGGTTATGGTTGTACAAGATTTGCAGTTGGATGATGTCTTGAAGGGAGCAGAGAGAGTTTGATAAATCGTTGGGGTGTCTCAAAGGTTATGTGCATAAAATAGTGCTGAAAGAGAATGTCATCCCTGTGCAGCACAAACTTCGGCGAGTACCATTGTCAGTGAGGGAGGGGGTGAAAGAGTTACTCTCTGACATGCTCAAAAATGGTGTAATTGAACCGGTCGAATCTTCACCATGGGTTTCTCCAGGCGTGATCACTCAAAAATCTGACGGGCGCCTGAGATTCTGTGTTGATCTGAGGGCCTTAAACCAAGGGATTATTGTGGATGTGTTTCCTTTGCCTAACATAGGTGAGATGTTGAAGATGGTGAAGGGTGGTAAGTACTTCTCAAAATTGGATTTGAGGAGTGCTTACCATCAAATTAGATTGCATGAAGAATCAAAGAATCTCACCACATTCATCAGTACTGAAGGCACATTTAAGTTCACTCGCATGCCGTTTGGCATAGCCTCGGCTGCGAGCGTGTTTCAGCGGGTGATGACAGAAGTTTTTGGGGGAATTAAGGGGGCCATCTACTTTCAGGATGATATTTTGATCATGGGGGAAACTGTAGAACAGCAAAATATTACCTTGAGGAGGGTGCTAAAGAAATTGGAAGAGGTTGGTATGACATTGAATAAAGACGAGTGCAAATTCTTAACTAAACATGTGGATTATCTTGGGTATTCCATATCCAATGGGGGTGTCAGTCCCAAACGTTCCTTGTTGGATGCCATTCGCAAAGCACCCGCCTTGTCAGTTAAAGATCAGTTAAGATCTTTTCTAGGACTCATTGAGTATTACTCAAAGTTTCTGGAAAGATTTGCAGACAAAACGGAGAAGTTGAGGAAGCTATTAAGAAAGGGGGAAAAGTTTGTGTGGAGCAAGGAACAGAACATGTGTTTTGACAGCATAAAAACTGAAATTTGCGATGCAGGAGTTTTAGCACTTTTTGACAACAAATTAAAGTCCATCTTGACAGTAGATGCGAGTGGCACTGGACTAGGCGTGATCTTTTCTCAGGTACATGGTAAAAAGGAGAAGACAGTTGCTTTTGCTTCACATACCCTCACTCTAGCGGAAAGAAATGATTCCGTAATTGAACGTGAAGCATTAGCAGCTGCTTGGGGTGCAGAGTACTTTCGAGTTTATTTGTGGGGAGCATGCTTTGTTCTACGCATTGATCATAAACCATTGATCAAGACTTTGTTGTCAGGGGGTGCAGGCAAAGGATCTAACAGACTGGCAAGGTTGGCTGCTAGGTTACAAGAATATGCTTACACATTGGAATTTGTACAGGGTTGGAGAAACATACAGGCAGACTGTCTATCTAGATTGTCAATGGACTGGGAGGTGGTAGATCCCGCTTCGGTGAAGAAGTTTGAAATGGAAGGTGCTGTGGCATCCATAGATGATGTGATTCAATGTGGCTTAGGAACTTTCACCAGCCAACAGTGGGAGGAAGAGATGGAACATGATGTGGTACTTAAAGGTGTTTTCAGGATGATTCAAGGAGAGACGGTAAGAGAGAGTGCTTTGCCACAAACTGTCCAGCAGTACTTTAAGGTTATTGATGAGTTATCCATTTGCGGGGTGAGTCTTTTAATGAGGGGTGACAGGTTTGTGCCGCCTGAAGGTTTAAGACGAAGATTGTTTGAACTTGCTCAGGAGGGGCACCTTGGTCAAGGGTTGACAAGTAAAAGGCTTAAGGTAGAATTTTGGTGGCTAGGATTGGACGATCAAGTGAAGAGATGGGTGGAAGGTTGCACCTTTTGTAAGGAAAGTGAAAAAAGGTTAAGAGTAGGGTGCAAGGATTATGGTGGACACGTAGAAGATCCTGGCAAACTATGGCATACCATATGTCTAGATTTTATTGTTCCCATGGGGAAGCTGCCAATGCACCTTAGATTTGCTGTTTTTGATGTTGTCATAGTTGATGTGCATTTCAAGTGGATGGTTGTAAGGTTTATGAGAGATGTTACCACAAGTTCCACTATCGATGTGTTGAAGGATCTTTTCAGGGATGAAGGTGTTCCTGTGGTTTTGTTAACAGACGATGGTACCCAGTTAACCTCTCATCATATGGTCAATTATTTGCAGAGAAATGGAACCAGACATGCATGGACATCGTTATACAACCCCATGGGCAATGGCATTGCAGAAAGGGTCAACCGCTTAGTGAAAGGGACCATTCAATTGGCTATTTGTAACAGGTGTGATGTTGAAGAAATGGTGGATGAGATGGTATGGGCGCATCGCACAACTAAGCATAGTGTTACGGGTGAAATTCCATTCATGGTCATGCGTGGGCGGTTGCCCTGTTCTAAGTTAGTTCCTGCATGGTTGAAAGAATGTGTTGAGCACGAGGAGGTCAGGGAAGGTATAACTGGTGGTGTAGACAGCGGGCATGTTAGATTTAATAGTGGTGACTGGGTCAAAGTGAGATTTGGAAAGAGTGGGAGGGGTTTGTCAAAATTTAAAGGTCCATTTCGCATTGTTACAGTGGGAAAGTATGCTGTTATGTTAGAAAATGGTCAGAGATGGAATTTGAGGAATATTGCTTTATACCAGAAAGGAGGAGAATGTCCCAGGAGGGAGGATGGTGATTGCTCAGCAGCTATGTACATGAACGATGTAGTAGGTAGAGATGAAAGTTGTTCTAATGACAACTCTTCTATTGGGAGAGGTAACACTTCAGAAAGGAGTAGGACTAGACTTAGGAGAGCTCCTGCTTATCTCGAGGATTTTGTAAGGTAATAATTTTGGTGTTTTTTATCGTCACATTTTATCTTTTATTTTTATTTTTCTTTAGTTATGCATTTTTATTCTATTATTGGGAGGGAAGAGGATATGTTATGATGCAGTTGCATAATCTTATGATGCAAATGCATTCCTGTATTTGCATGTGATCTTTCTCTAGGTTCTTATCTAGATTGTAAGGTGTTGAGAATTCCTTGAACGTCAGTTGCTGCTGTGACCTCAGGAAGGACTGACGCCAGGCTGTATTTCGAATAAACTTTAAAGTACCTTTTCCTACAAATTACCGTCTCAACTGATACTTCTCTTCGCAACATAGTACTTTAAGCAGGCATAAAAAACAACAACAAAAACGATTTCAGACACAGAGGGGCCGATTCCGATTCGGGCCGGAAAACATACCGACCGACTCGGTATGGGAATATAGTCCGACCGACACGTACTGGAGTGCCCGACCTGGGTAGTACGATGAAATGCATGTGAATCACGACCGACTCGTACGGAACACAAGCCGAATGACCGAACCGCACGGAAACCAGCTATCCGGCCGGGAAACCACGCGAATCGAACCGACCGACTCGCACCAGGAATGAACCCGAACGAAACATACCCGCGAACTCCGACCCGCGCAGTACGATGTAATGCGTGGAAAACCAGACCGAGTCGCACGGAGCTCAAGCCGTACGACCGACACGCATACAAAAGCCAGCCGAAGGAAGCCAATACTCGGCAACCGACGCGTACGCCGCACAATAAACCTAGCAGAAACACAGCGTGAGCGACTCGGAGAAGCTTCGCACGAGACAACTGCAGCGTCCTACTCGGTCAGAAGAACGTCTCCTACATGCACAAAAAATACAAAGGAAAAAATAAAAAAAGGGCCAAACAAGCAATGACAAAGTCAATAAATACAGGGGAAAAAAAATGGAACAAGGACCCACCCCCAACTCCACCCATATAAAGGCCACAAATCCCTACCATGATCCTTTGCAAATTCAACTGACCTGCCAGCACAGAACACCATCAGACAGCAACCACAGACACACTCACAGCTCATCCATCACACAAGCCACACACCATTAGCACCTCAACAAATAGCACCCTCACATATACCCAGCAAAACCTACACTCACACACCCTCACTTGCACACACACACACATAAATCACCACCACCACCCATCACCGTGCCCCCAAAGAAGAATCCAAAGTTCCTAGACAGTGAATTGGAAGTCCTGGTGTTGTAATTTGGCAGCACTTAAGTTAAGCATTAGCCAAGACATCCTGTATTCAGAGGCTAAATTGTCCGCTTTGTGGAATCCATTTTGTATTCCTGGCAGCCATTTTGGTTGCCATGTGCTGCCATGTGCTCGCCATGTGCTCTGTCCTACCTTCCTGTTAACTGCTCTTGAAATCTGCCTAGAGACGAGTTATATTTAGTTTCTTTTGCTTTGCACATGCTCAGTTGAGCTCGCAGCTGTCCATGCAGCTGTTCCGAGTTTATAAATGTCAGGATGTGTCTACTAGAAGTAGAAACTGTTAGCTCCACCCACTTGTCGACTGTGCATTTCTTGTATGACCTTATATGTATCTAAAACCAGCATTTGTGTTTGTACCGCCTTCATTTGAGCCCCTGTGTGGGTATAAAAGGACCAAGGTCCTTCCATTCAGTGTGCTACTTCATGCATTACCGAAGGGTGGTGTGTAAATGTAGCTCCACCTCATGAGGTTTAATAAACTCTGTTTTTTCTATTCCAGTTTCTGTGCCAACTTCTTCTTAGCGGTCTGAGGACTCTGTGCAAGGAAGGGTGAACTCCTAAGCACTGGTAGGCCTTGTTGAGGCTCACCACTACAAATTGGCGCTTCCAACGCGGGGCTCATCGGCGACTCGGATGCCCGAAGGACTGGTCGAGATGAAGGATTGGAATCTCGCTTTTGGACGTGATCGCTGCCTGAGGAGACCCGAGTCTTGGCACCCACGGCGTTTTTCCTTTCTTTCTGATCTGACCATCCCGGCGGCGCCGGTCCTCGACTGAGATCTCTTCTGTTGATTCGCCGTGCAGTGACCATTTGGTCAATTTGAGAACTTGGCAGTTGGAACCTGGACATCATTTGATTGGTAAGAGCCGTTTTGCGGCACTTGCTGTTGGTTTGATGCCTTTGATTGGTAAGGTAGTTTAGTAACACTTACTGTGGCTTTGTTTGTATGATTGGCCAATTTTGGAATCTGTTTTGTAGTTATATATGTATTGCAATACATATAGGCAGGTAATGAGGAGATTTTTCTCTATTTTAAGTTGTTTGAACAGCGCAACGTACGAAGAGTACCTTAAGCGCTACTTTGATTATAATACTGCATATTCTGCACTATTTTTTGGCATGCCTGCTTCTAGCACACTTCGTAGAAAGTGTTGCTGTTTTGGAGGTACCAATATGGATTTAGTAAGTACTCAGCTGACTCCCTCAGAGGGGACACCTAAATAGGTTTAGATATAGTAAAAGATATTTCTTTCTTGGTGACTAAGTACCCCATGGAACTAAATATGTACATAAAATGGATCCTGATCTGTGCACTTAGTAACATTCATAAGTAGTGATATGCAGAGCGCTTTTTGAGTGTTCTACCAGCCAAAACTGGCGAATTTGGTGTATTTTGGCTTCTTGAACATGGAGCACTCTTTTGGGCTGTTTTGATGCAGACTTTTGGACTACTTTTGAGAGCTCTTCTTGTAAATATGACTTACAATTAGTATTTACAAATAGTTTGGTTTTGCGTACAGTCTGTAGGCTGTCTCTTGTTTTTGCCCTAAGTGTTGATTTGTGGGTTAATTGTTTTTTGTATGTGGTTCTGGACTGACATGCTTGAAAGTACTTGTTTCAGTAAAGTAGACTATGTTTTTGTGTAAGAATGGCTAGCTTTAAGCGCTGTGTTGTGTGTTATGAGTGTATGACCCCCTTCTGAAAATGTCTGGAATGAGCTAAAATTGGTTTTTGTTGTCATTCTGTTAGGCAAATGTCATTTTAAAAACTACATTTTTTTTAAATTCAGGGAATGAATAATGTAATATATGCTAAATAGCTGCACGCTACCATTAAAATTGATAAAGTAAGAAATTATAGATATGTGCAAATTGCCACACTGGTACAGATAAATCAGAATTTACATTCAATAGGAATAAAATAGGCCTCATAGAAAGATAGGAAAAAGCGAATTTGTGTGCTTTCACACAATTAGGACTAAAATGAAAAATGTTACAGTATTATCCTTATATATTAATATTGAAAAGCATTCATATCATCTGAGTGAATTGATTGTTGCTGAAATAAACACCACATTACAGAACGATAGATTTGTGCTGGCTTGAAAGGCGTGAGATGTTGACGCCTGCTGGTCAGGAACAAGCCATAAGGAAACTGCCGAGTCAACTAGATTTTAAGTTAGTGCAAACATGGTTTGAAAACGTGCATTAAAAACTGCTGATTTTATAAGTCAGAAAAGACAGTTTCATTATTTTGGATAACAGAGAAAAGATTAAAGGGATTTCCTTTCTTAATGCCTTTTTAACAAGCACATCCGTGGTTCTGATGTTAAATGATTACTGTCCTTTAAAAGTGACGCAGACTTTTCATGTTTCAAGTAAGGCTTCTGTGCTTAGAGTTATAAATAAATACATTTAAAGGTGATAGGAAAGGAATGAGGCTTGCTTTTCATATGTGGAACCATCAAAAGGGTTTGTGATCATTATTTAAAAAAAAGGAGAATTTTGATTATATGAAGAGAAAAAAATGTTTATTAAAAATAATTGCCCTAAAATTGTTTTTGATCTTTTGTAATGTCTGATAATCATACTGTGAATAATATATAGCTCCTAGCATCAAATTTGGATTTAAGTAGCACTTTACCATGATGTGGGGAGTGCAATGTGAAATTTCACTTTATCCAGGCATATAAAAACTTGTTTTTAAGGATGTACCTTATACATTTCTGATCCCCCATCTCTGGGATATCTAGAGGACACCCTGGGGATCCCTAATATGCCAAAATATTGTAGGTTATTCATTTTTAAGTGCCCCTACCACCAAAGTCGAAATTGAGCAACATTCACTATTTAAAAGCAGTTCTGCCACTCAGAGCAGGGTTCAAACTGATCTCAGGCTTCAGAGCTGGTACACATGCAAGTATAGAACAAACAGCTGACCTACTGCACACCACACACTGTACACAAATGAAAATAAGTATAAAAAACACAGCAGAAGTTAGATCCTATCTTTAAAATTATTAGACGGACAGGACTGCCTTTCAGCTGTGATTCTCCAGAGTTGCTTTGAATTGCAAAGACCGCATGGAAAGCCTTGCACAAAAATGGACAGCTGGTGAAAGGGTTAAAGGTCGGAGTTCTGCATTTAGCTACCTAGCAGGGCTAAGGGGAAGGTTTGCTTGGACACTTCGACCTCCGAACAGTTTTTGTAAGAAGAGATGACAGTGCAGAGAGAGAAGAGAAGCTTTAATTCCTATTTTTGGCAAACGCAAGTTTTGCGCAGTCATCTGAAAAGAAGGAAAAGCCCTGAGTAGAGCATAGCTCTGCCATGTATATAAACATAATGGTTTTAGTTTAAAGATTACTGTGCAGGGGCTGAGATAAGGAGGCAATGGGATTTTAGTTTGCATACATGCGCCCTCATGTTAAACTAGTACAATTGGTAATTGGTTATTAACGCTTTCTCAAGTACTCAATGTGCTTGTGTTAGGCTGAATAAAAAAAATAGCCACTTTCTAAGATATCTCCTACAAGTTTGTTTGTGCCCAGTTGCCACAAATAGGGGTAAAAGTGTTGACAGAAGGTAAACCTGTTTTCAGGTTTTCCTACTGTCAAAATGGGGGAAGGAGGTTAGCTCCTGGGCAAATTAAGGGTAGGCAAATTTATGTTTTCTCTCTTCTTTTTCTCACTCTCTCTTGAGTATGTCTAAGCTGTCTAGGAAATGGCCATGAGACATTTAATTGGCTATTCAGTAATACTGTTTTAAAATTGTTAGAATTAATAAAATGATGAAAAATATGCTATGTTACTGCCCATCCTGTATGAAAGAATGAGTAGAACAGATTGATGTTCCCTTATTTGACCTTTAAAGGGAACTGTATATTGGGGGTTTCTGTTCAAAAATCTCAGGTGGCAATACCATTATTGTTTATGTTATTCTCATGTTCTATACAGTTTTGCAAGGGCATTGCTAGTCTTTTATTAGCTAGTCTGTGTAATTGAGCTGACAGCCCTTATTAGAGTTGGAGATAGGGTTTTTCCTTTTGAAAATGATGTTGCATAGTCCGGATCGTGAAAAGTAGAATGCAGGAAAGACGCCCATGTGATCCTTAGCAAACATTTTGAAGGAAAATATTGTTTTATAGGAGTTTGTTTGTCACAACATGTTCTGCTGGAGAAAATGTACCCACTATGTTGAAGTTTAGTTCTTTTTGCAATAAGAATCCCTGTTAAATTAGCAGTTTTAGATTTTTCCTGCTGCACCTATAACATGAAAGCATGGTCCTAAGCATAAAATGTAGGTACTTTTATTAAGAGAAATTATTTTAGAAGTGTCTGCAGTCCTGCACAAGTAATGCAAGGTTCATAAGTAGAAGTGTAGAAAAGTTCCTTTTTCTTGAGGTTCTTCAGATGAATAATATAGGAATACACAAAAGTAAGGATTTGGAGTATGTCTGTATTGTTTTTCTTTTTTCCTCAGAATTTAGTAAATGAACACCGACTTCCTTGGCTGCTTGGGATTGGGAGAAACAAATCAAATTGTGTAACGTATTACTCTTGTCAGTTCACCAAAAAGTTCCTTTTATACTTGCCAATAGGTCTAGGGTGTTTTCTTTATTCTCAGATAAGATGAAGTGGTTCTTGGGTGCCTTGCTAATGAATGGGGCATCCCAAGACTAAGGAAGTATTCTGAGACTATCCTCTCTGTTGATAGATTATTTTTGTGCCTTGTCTAAAGACCTTTTGTTCTGCCCACCAATAGATATTTGCTGCCCTACAACCATTGCCAGAGGGGCCCGGACATCAGATCCAGCCTGGGAGTCAGCACCAGTCCAGCTTGGAGTCAAGATAAAGGGAACCAGCACAGGCGTTGCTGGCAACTAGGACCTCAGTGAAGGCCGGAAGCACTGGGACGTGAAGTGTGTACCCCTGCCACTGTCTTGGGCGAAAGACGGGGTCACAAATCAGGATGAAGAAATCTTTCTGTGGATCCAGTTTTTGATGCCCAGCTGAGAGAGTCACAGACCGATAAGTGCGACAAGGAGGCTTTTGCTTGAGGTGACCCCCTTTGAAACAAGGGTTGCTTCACATATCCCAGCATCAGGCCTTTTGAGTCCTGGTCCCTAAGTGAATGCAAGTCTGCGCCTTTGTTTGTTGATCAAGGGATGCCTGAGCATATTGGCTACAATCAGTGGCCCCAACAAAAGAGCAGTGCGCCAGCGGAGCAATACAGGAGTTAGGGAAGGACTTGAGTTTAGGGTACATGTGCTGTGCCCTTGGTGCCTGTTAGATTAAAGTGAAGAAAACTGATGCACTGCCTGAGACACTGGACAGGATCGTTGAAAGACTTTTTCTTCTCAAACTGGGCCGTGATTCTTGAGTTGCGAGTTGTGCAGCTCCACCGTGGGAACAACAAGAGCCTGCCTGTGAGGCTCAAACGGACACAGGGAGAAGACTCCCCTCTGGATGGTTGTACAGCGGCTACAATTTCCCAAGGACTCTTTTTTTTTTTGTTTGTTAGTAATGTACCCCTTTGATCGTCCCATTTTTGAGGGGGATCAACTTAATAAAGTGTGTTATCAAAATAAAGAAGGTTATCCACAAGCCAAAGGGACTAAATGGGAATGGGAAAAGTGACAATATTTCAACACCATATGTCTTCACAAATGTGAGAATAATAAAGAACATTGGACCTTTTGTGATTTCTGTGACAAAAGCTAAAGCAGATTTGTGTATTTGTAGCGTTGGAAGAATTCCAGTGGGGAGGAGTGAGTGTACTGTAATCCTGACCATTGAAGGTGCCAATAACAGCACTTTCACAGCCTCGCATAATACGTATTTTGTGTGTGGAAATAACGGATATTATCAATTACCTGTTGGGTGGTCAGGAATCTGCTACCGGATCACTCACCTTCAGTATATGGCGCAATATCAGAACTGCATAAGATTGCTGCAGAAATTCATCCAGAGACTGGTACTTGGACTTTTACTGGATGGTTTTGGACTCTTGTTTCTGCTTGGGGCTGGAAGCTACTGACTATCCTGTGTGTAATGATTATGATACTTTTTACATGCTGTGTATGTATCCAATGTGGTCCAATGCTTTGCTCCATTTGCATCTCTGCTTGTATACCTGCCAAAGGGAACGTTGCTGAAACAAAGGCCCAACAAATGTTGAATAAAGAGGTGGCCGAAATAATGTTAATAGATGTACGGGATGAATATTTAGATTACCCCAGATAAACGAATGTCTTCGGCTAATGCTGAAAGGGTCGTCTGTTGTAATTTGGCAGCACTTAAGTTAAGCATTAGCCAAGACATCCTGTATTCAGAGGCTAAATTGTCCGCTTTGTGGAATCCATTTTGTATTCCTGGTAGCCATTTTGGTTGCCATGTGCTGCCATGTGCTCGCCATGTGCTCTGTCCTACCTTCCTGTTAACTGCTCTTGAAATCTGCCTAGAGACGAGTTATATTTAGTTTCTTTTGCTTTGCACATGCTCAGTTGAGCTCGCAGCTGTCCATGCAGCTGTTCCGAGTTTATAAATGTCAGGATGTGTCTACTAGAAGTAGAAACTGTTAGCTCCACCCACTTGTCGACTGTGCATTTCTTGTATGACCTTATATGTATCTAAAACCAGCATTTGTGTTTGTACCGCCTTCATTTGAGCCCTGTGTGGGTATAAAAGGACCAAGGTCCTTCCATTCAGTGTGCTACTTCATGCATTACCGAAGGGTGGTGTGTAAATGTAGCTCCACCTCATGAGGTTTAATAAACTCTGTTTTTTCTATTCCAGTTTCTGTGCCAACTTCTTCTTAGCGGTCTGAGGACTCTGTGCAAGGAAGGGTGAACTCCTAAGCACTGGTAGGCCTTGTTGAGGCTCACCACTACACTGGTAGATGAGATCCTCAGGGTAGAGCCACAGTTGTTTGGTACATTGGTCCAACAGACCCCCATGTCGCAGAAAACCAAGATGTGGGAGAGGATCGTCGACAGGGTCAACGCACAATCACCATGTTTGCGCACAAAGGAAGACATCCAGAACAGGTGGTATGATGTGCGCAGGAGGGTCAGGGACCTACTAAAGAAGGATTACATCTTGAGTCAGCGCACCGGCAGTGGCCCTCCTGCCAAACCACTATACCTCAGGCCCTGGGAGGAGAAGGTGCGGGCCATCCTACCACCAGTGAGCGTATATGGACTATCAAACATCCCAGAGCCTGGTGAGTACACAACTAATATACCCAATATTGTGTGACAATACACACACATCACTGTCAAGGGGATAGTCAAACCATGCACCCTTAGCAAATCCACAGCAACCAAAGATAATCACCCCAAGATTTGTCTGTCAGTCAGATAAACACAATACATGCCATCTCATAGTGATATGTAACTGTGTCATGATATGTACAAACCTAACTACAAATACAGCAAGGCAGTGGCACAAATATAACCAACAAACACAGTTAGACATTTTGCCACCACTAGAACACCACCTCACAGGGAAGCTCACTGAAAGCAAGGACTTCTGTGTATGCTGGTGAAGTCAGTGTAGCCAATAGCATGATGGGAGTTGTAGTCACAGATATTGGTCACCCTCACAATTGGCCCATCAACACCACTCTCAACCATGCTCACATCACAGGGAGTGGAAAACAACTGACAAGATGGCTGACACTGGGTACTGCTGTGGGGAGCACAAGCCCCTGCTGGGAACTGGGCACCAACCAACAGCAGGACACCACTGACTGACATCCTGAAAGCCAACTTGCACTCCCTGCAATGGAAGCACGTTCCATGGTGGGATATCTGGCTGGGTGGGAAGGAGGACTGACAGCTCTGACCATAGTCACAAGCAGCTTTTCTTACACACCCCCTTAACACAAACTCCACACAACTCACCTGGGAGAATGCAATGCCTCACACTCTATTAAATATCCCACAAAGAACCACCACCCTGGGTTATGCTGTGTGAAGCACAGGGACACTCTTGGGACTTGTAGCCAAACAAACGCCAGGACAACACTGTCAGCCATCCTGTCAGCACAGGCACACTACCCCACAGGGAAGCAGAGTCAAAAGGAAGGAAGTATGGGCATGCTGGGAAGGGGTGTAGGCAATAGCATGATGGGAGTGGTAGTCACAGCTCAACATCCCCCACCCACATGGCCCAGCAAGCTCACACTGAAGCATGCACACCTCACAGGGAGTGAAAAGCCACTTCAAAGATGTCTGACAATGGTGCTCTGTTGTGGGAGCACAAGGCCCTGCTGGGAACTGGGCACCAACCAACAGCAGGACACCACTGTCAGCCATCTTGCCATTGCTGTCACACACACACAGTGAAGTCCACTCAAAAGGAAGGAAGTATGGGCATGCTGGGAAGGGGGTGTAGGCAATAGCATGATGGGAGTTGTAGTCACAGATATTGGTCACCCTCACAATTGGCCCATCAACACCACTCTGAACCATGCTCACATCACAGGGAGTGGAAAACAACTGACAAGATGACTGACACTGGGTACTGCTGTGGGAGCACAAGCCCTGCTGAGAACTGGGCACCAACCAACAGCAGGACACCACTGTCAGCCATCTTGCCATTGCTGTCACACTCACACACAGTGAAGTCCACTCAAAAGGAAGGCAGTATGTGCATGCTGGGAAGGGGGGTGTAGGCAATAGCATGATGGGAGTTGTAGTCACAGATATTGGTCACCCTCACAATTGGCCCATCAACACCACTCTGAACCATGCTCACATCACAGGGAGTGGAAAACAACTGACAAGATGGCTGACACTGAGTACTGCTGTGGGGAGCACAAGCCCCTGCTGGGAACTGGGCACCAACCAACAGCAGGACACCACTGACTGACATCCTGAAAGCCAACTTGCACTCCCTGCAATGGAAGCACGTTCCATGGTGGGATATCTGGCTGGGTGGGAAGGAGGACTGAGAGCTCTGACCATAGTCACAAGCAGCTTTTCTTACACACCCCCTTAACACAAACACCACACAACTCACCTGGGAGAATGCAATGCCTCACACTCCAATTAAATATCCCACAAAGAACCACCACCCTGGGTTATGCTGTGTGAAGCACAGGGACACTCTTGGGACTTGTAGCCAAACAAACGCCAGGACAACACTGTCAGCCATCCTGTCAGCACAGGCACACTACCCCACAGGGAAGCAGAGTCAAAAGGAAGGAAGTATGGGCATGCTGGGAAGGGGGGTGTAGGCAATAGCATGATGGCAGTGGTAGTCACAGCTCAACATCCCCCACCCACATGGCCCAGCAAGCTCACAGTGAAGCATGCACACCTCACAGGCAGTGAAAAGCCACTTCAAAGATGTCTGACACTGGCCTCAGCTGTGGGAGCACAAGGCCCTGCTGGGAACTGTGCAACAACCAACAGCAGGACACCACTGACTGACATCCTGAGAGTCAACCTGCACACACTGCAAGGGTGGCATGCTTCATGGTGGGATAACTGGGCTGGGGGAGAAGGAGGGCCGGATGTCCACCAAATACCACCAATGCTGGCCATGCACACACCTCAACATTCACATTGAAAAGCTTCAGGTTGGCAGGACAATGTGCTACACCAATATCAACCTCTGACTGTGACAACTGAGGACAATGCAATGTACAGGCCCGCATTCAGAGGTACAGTCACAACTGTCAGGTGTGTGAACCATTGATGCCTGTAGAAACATAACATACATTGTGTGTCTCTTCCAAAAACAGGTGATGATGGGGACACAGCAGCAGACGATGAGGACTCCCTGTCCCAGGCTCCGGGGGACACTGAGCTCACTGGTGTGGAACAGCCTCTGCCCTCCTCGGATGGCGAAGACCTACCTGGCCCCTCCCGGTGTGAGTCATCATGCAGCACCAGCAGGACCAACATCTGCACCCCTGCACCCACCCCTCCAACAACTGCCAACACACAGACCACCCCTGCCAACACGGACAGACCAAGGACCACCGATGACAACAGCACAGGGACCCCGGCCCAACGTGGAGCCACGGACAACGACCCCAGTAACAACCCCCAAGTGGGCCTACAGTCACCTGTGCGTGTCACCGCAGGTCCCGCACGTGTCGCATGGGGTGGTGGGAGGGGTGGTAGACATAGGTCGCTGTTTGCAGAGGGGTCTGGACTGCATGATGACCCACAACTGGCACGCATTGCTGATGCGTACCAGAATAGCACCGGAGAGGTCAGCCAGGTAGTGGGGATCCTCAAGGACATTCAACAGCAGCAGGCTGCCCATCATGCCCGCTTGGACTCACACATGTCCCGTGTGGAGACACACATGTCCCGTGTGGAGACACACATGTCTGGCATGGAGTCCAAGTGGGACACATTGGAAGAACTGACAGCGGTGCATAGGGACATATTGACATGCCTCCGCCAGATTAGCACCAACATGGCCACACCTCCCTGTGTGCCCACAACATCTGGTGCTGCAACAACCACCACAGGGAGGGAGGATGACTCTGGCGGAGAGTCCTCTGCACCGCAGCAGCCTGCACATGAGGGTCCCCAACCCAAAAGAAGAGGGGTCATCCGAGGAAGGAAAACTGAGAGGCCGATGGCCATGTACATCCCCCAGGAACCCAACACCTGTTCTGGAAATTCTCCTTTGTGTGCAAACTGTCCACCCTGTCGAATGCAACCCAACTCTCCCACATGACATGGGGAGCTTAAGTTGGCCCAATGTATCAGATGACTGTGGACTTTACTCAGGACATTTCTGCTACCAAGACTTCCAACTCATCTGGGAACTTTGGATTACAATCCCAATGTACAGCACCCACCATCCTGTGCACTATCCTCACACATGTATGGAAATAAACTCACTAATACACCATACTTGCCTCTGTTGTGATTCCAACGTGGTTTCTGTCATGGAGATGGTGATCTGCTAAATGACACTGTGCATGCTAACTGCTACAGCAAGTTCAACACCGTCATGTGAGTCATGGCGACGTGACACATATGAGGGAGACACACCACTAGGGCTACACAACACATACACACCAGGGCCATCAGACTCATCGCCTACACTGATGTTGCCAGGAAATACAGTGGAATGCACAGACACCATACCTATTCACAGACTGTGTTAACTAGCCCACAGGTGCAGTAAGCACATGTCAGTCAGATGTGTGACCACAGACAACGCACATCCCAAAGTGAAGCACAGGTTTATTACACATTTTGCAACATGTTGTTTCCACTACAGATGCAAGGTAATCCTACGTGGCAGGGTCCACACAGTCAACAAGTGTAGAAGAAATAAAGTCCAGGGGTGTGTGGCACATCACCTGTAGGAAACGACTGCTTCCACCCTGGAAGTTGAATCATGGTGTTGGGGGATCACAGTTCTCCAAACAACTCTGAAAGTACCCTGTGAAGGACAGACATGACACACAGTCAAAAGCACTGAAGAACAGGACAGAACTGCAATACTCATGGCCAATACATGTCACAAGATACTCACAGAAAACCAAGTTAGCATGTCAACACTGTTGGGGAGTACAGACTACCTGTAAGGACACATCGCTGCACACTTCCAGTCAAGTAGCACATGGCCACACTCAAACAGCACCAGAGCACCACCAACACATATCACGCAAACTCACATCATTGGCATGACAACTCTCTGGATACTCACATTCAGCTGAAGAAGTTGGTGATGAGCTGTGTGCGGACATCACCATCATCATCACTGGCATCGTGGCCCAGGCCAGGATCCTCCACAGGTGGCGGATGTTGGTCATCGTCATCCAGGATGAGAGGCAACTCCTTCCGCACTGCCAGGTTGTGTAGCATGCAGCAGACAATGACAATCTTGCACACCTTTGCTGGGGCATATGGGAGGGCCCCTCCTGTCTTGTCCAGGCAGCGGAGCGGCTCTTCAGGAGACCAAATGTCCGCTCGATCACTCTCCTGGTCCGACCATGTGCCTCATTGTAGCGCATCTGGGCTGGTGTCACAGGGTTCCTGAGGGGTGTCAGCAACCACAGCATGTTGGGGTATCCGGAGTCACCTACAGACAGACAATTGCACATTAGCTGAGTTGGAAAAGAGGGCGGAATACAACATAGCAGAACACACACAATGGTACAAAGTCAGTACACACCGACAGGCCAGGCACGCTGGTTCTGCATCTGTGACATCATCCTCGGGATGCAACTACTCCTCATCACGTAGGCATCGTGTGCCGAACCAGGGAAACGGGCACACACATGTCAGATGCACATATCTGCAAGACATACCACCAGAGCATTGATCGAATGATAATGTTTCCTGTTCCTGTATGCCTGCTCATGTGCCTGTGGTGGTACCAAAGCCACATGTGTCCCATCAATGGAGCCAATGACATGTGGCATCCTCCCAGGGCATAGAAGTCACTCTTGACGTCAGTGAGTTGTTGACGTTTAGGGAAATAGATGTACTGGTTCAGGCATCTCAACATTGCCTCCAAAACATTGCGTAGCACACGGCTGAACATAGTCTGTGACATCCCACCAGCAGATGCCACAGTGTGTTGAAAGGTACCGGTGGCAAAGAAGTGTAGGGCTGCCATCACCTTCACCTTGGGGGTCAGCGCTGTAGGGTGCGGCCGGCCAGGTTGCAAATGTGGGGCCAAGCGCACTGCCAAATCCTCAATCAGCTGCCTGGTGAAGCGGTACCGTCGGATGCTGTCACGTTCCACCATCGTTGCAAGGTCAGGGAATGGTCTATGGACAGCTGGTGCCCTGCAGTGCATAGGTGAAGAAAGAAAGATTGTCAGTCACCCCACATATGTGGCATTGACCATACTCAATATCACATGATACATCATTACGAGACACAAGTACTTGATGTGTGTGCCGTTCTGTATGGACATATATGGCACCTACATGGCCATCATCTAACATCTCAGTTCAACATGTGTTGACAACAGGTTCCAGGTTGTGCTATGGGAAACCATTAGGCTGTGTCACAGTACCCATTTACTGCTGTCACGTTCCAAACACACACCACAGTGACATGTCTGGACAGATGCACCACAGGCATCACAGCTCATTGACAGGTAGATTCCCAGGGACCCTGTCTTGCCACATGGACACTGGCATGACATGGCTTATCATGTACACGTCAGAAAAACAAACATGACTCCCACAGGTAGTGGCCCCTGTTGCCTCCGCAGGACAGACATGGACGTCTGTGACACACACACGCACAATATCAAAGTCCATGCACAAACAACGTGGATGTGGAGACTGTCTCCCATTGTGCACATGGAATCAGAGACATCGGAAACACAACATGCACACAGACTGTGGAGGGCCATCACTATTGTGGCAATGGGTCACCCTGTGACATACATACCTTCCCACATGGGACTCTGAGGGGAATGTGACATGACATACACATACACAACCTGGAAATGTGACCATGCCACATGCTCTGAAATGAACAGTTGCACATCACAGTGGTCATGTGCACAACACACAAAGGATCCTGTCCCCATGAACACGTGCACAGCCTGGGAGTGGCTGCCCCCAAGTGCCACCCCAAAAACCACATGTTGACCCCCATACACTGAAAAGGTCATGCAGCCTTACATGCCTTAGGATACAGTGTGGACAGGCTGTGGTGTTGTAGGTGTGCCCCTGAGTCCCTGGCAAGTATATGTTACTGGCATACGTTCACCAGTGACAAGCATGGTGACATATGCGAGTGACCTGTACAGGGACGCGTCGTACAGCAATGGACCGATCGGTGTGCACGCACTGGCCATTGAATCTGTTGTGAGCGGGTATGCGTTGTACAGCAATGGACCGATCGGTGTGCACGCACTTGCCATTGCATCTGTTGTGAGCGGGTACGCGTTGTACAGCAATGGACCGATCGGTGTGCACGCACTGGCCATTGAATCTGTTGTGAGCGGGTACGCGTTGTACAGCAATGGACCGATCGGTGTGCACGCACTGGCCATTGTATCTGTTGTGAGCGGGTACGCGTTGTACAGCAATGGACCGATCGGTGTGCACGCACTGGCCATTGTATCTGTTGTGAGCGGGTACGCGTTGTTTCCCGGAATAAGCGTTGTACAGCAATGGACCGATCGGTGTGCACGCACTGACCATTGAATCTGTTGTGAGCGGGTGCGCGTTGTACAGCAATGGACCGATCAGTGTGCACGCACTGGCCATTGCATCTGTTGTGAGCGGGTATGCGTTGTTTCCCGGAATACGCGTTGTACAGCAATGGACCGATCGGTGTGCACGCACTGGCCATTGAATCTGTTGTGAGCGGGTGCGCGTTGTACAGTAATGGACCGATCGGTGTGCACGCACTGGCCATTGCATCTGTTGTGAGCGGGTACGCGTTGTACAGCAATGGACCGATCGGTGTGCACGCACTGGCCAATGAATCTGTTGATTTTTTATTTTTTTTATTTTTAGTGTCCTCATTACACCATGGTTACTGCCATCTGGGCCAGTACGGAAATGGAAACGAAACACCCTTGATCCTTCTTTGGTCCAAGCAGTTACATACTATGCCTTCCAAGGCACCCAACTGTCCTTCTAATAGAAGGGCATGGGGGGAGCGGTCTAGCCTGCTCAACACCCCAGTCCATGGCTTGAAGTAATCATTGGACTAAGTTTCCGAATCAGATTTCTGAATTTGTTAGCCATGGGTACCTTTCAATTCAGCCAGTTCAAAAAGGGCTCCCACACCTCGGCCGGAGTACTTTTTTCCCTTTTAATATCAAACCTACATGTCCATTTAACCACATTCAACCAGGTTATTGCATTGGGGGGTTGAGGGTCTAACCAATATTTACAAATTTCCCTTCTAGCCAGAAGGATCAAATAAAACAACAACCCCCTCTGTTTATATCTTAAGGCCTGTTGAGTTACATAGTCCACTCCTAGGAGTACCAAAGTTTCTGTTAAGGTTATATTTTCTCCTAGAATATCCCTTATACTGTTTTCCACAGAGCTCCAGTAATCCTTTAGCCCTGGGCATGTAAAAAAGATATGTAGATCATTTGCCTTGAGAAGGTTACACCTTTTACATCTTGGGACCGGTTGTTGCACACATTTTGATAATCTGTGGGGTGTCCAGTACAGCCTATGCATGACAAAGAAGTGGTGTCTTTTAAGATTAGCTGGAGTGACTATGTCATAGAGGATTTTAACTGAGTCAGACCACAAAAGCTTCATGCTTCCCTCCTGCAACACCCCTGTCCAGACCTCAGATGGATCTTGTGTATTTTCCTCCTCTGCCTCCAAAAGATGTCTGTACCATAATGCTGATTAACACACAAAGCCTCTCCTAATTATTGACCTAATTGCTATAATGCCTGCTATATGAGTGTAGGCATCTCACAAAAGGTGAAAGACTGGTCTCACACACCACCTGGTGTCATGCTTCATCATTGACCAGTCCTCGCCCTCTAAAAACTTGGTTTGATAGAGGGCGGGCATGCACCTGAAGACAGGGATGCACTTCTAAAACTAAGTGGGGCCCTTAACAAGAAAGTGAAGTTAAAAGCCATTACGGATGTCAAACCTCTTTTAATGTAACTGACATCTGTATGGGGTTTAAAAGAAATGATCGGTGTATTGGGGATATCGTGGTCCCCCACCGTATAACTAATGGTCAACATGTTTCTGCCTAGTGGCCCAAAAGGGTCCGCGGCATTCATCAGGACCTATCATACACCAACGGGCTCCTACCTTACCATTCAGTGTAGGTGAGGTATCCACTATGTGGGGTGATCAAGGTCACCCACCACAAATTTGCGGCTGTGTTATTCCAGCCTGTATAAAATAAGGAGACAATAAACATTTGACAGAAATAGCAATAAAGTCACATAATTATGTGAAGATCATTCGAAACGCCACATATACATGCCAAAATCAGTGAGTGGCTATAAGTGCAGCAAACTGTGTCAGTCATATGTGCACCTAAAGATAATGACGGGGGATACTTGGTCCCCAAAGCTTACCCTATTCCCTGGGACCTACTTGCCCCATAGGTAGAGTGAGAAAGGAGGACCCCTTAGGTCACGTGCCCTACAAAATATGGAGAAAAACGGAGAAGAGAAAAGAACATCCATAAAAATCGCTCACTATACGTATCTCCATACTGTGTCGAACACCTGCGCATGCGCATGTGTTCACTACATGTTTCTCCACGATGGGAGCGCCATCCAACAATGATGAAAACAATCGCTTTCGTACTCCGTGGGTCGCATTGGCTGCCAGGCAGGTCAGGCAGCGATCTCCATGACTTTTTAGAGACACCGGATGTCAGCCATTTACAGGTCAGGTGGCCACAATTTTGAACATCGGTGAGATTGCTAGTTAGTTAACTTTAATTACATATTAATTAACACAACCACGCCCAGGCGCCATTCCTATATAAAGTGCTCCCTGTCTCCCCTCATTTACCAGCGAGGAGGTGAGACATGCAGACATAGGTGCAGTAGCGGGAGATCCTTTCAACAACAGTAAGAGTATGAATGGTTTGAATGGATGTTTGCACTTCCTGTTTTGCACGCATTTAGTGCTTTTCCATTTCAAGCGATTTTGGAGCAGTTTGCCTAAGTCTCCTCGCTATTGGATTATTGTATCTGATTTTTATGGATGTTCTTTTCTCTTCTCCGTTTTTCTCCATATTTTGTAGGGCACGTGACCTAAGGGGTCCTCCTTTCTCACTCTACCTATGGGGCAAGTAGGTCCCAGGGAATAGGGTAAGCTTTGGGGACCAAGTATCCCCCGTCATTATCTTTAGGTGCACATATGACTGACACAGTTTGCTGCACTTATAGCCACTCACTGATTTTGGCATGTATATGTGGCGTTTCGAATGATCTTCACATAATTATGTGACTTTATTGCTATTTCTGTCAAATGTTTATTGTCTCCTTATTTTATACAGGCTGGAATAACACAGCCGCAAATTTGTGGTGGGTGACCTTGATCACCCCACATAGTGGATACCTCACCTACACTGAATGGTAAGGTAGGAGCCCGTTGGTGTATGATAGGTCCTGATGAATGCCGCGGACCCTTTTGGGCCACTAGGCAGAAACATGTTGACCATTAGTTATACGGTGGGGGACCACGATATCCCCAATACACCGATCATTTCTTTTAAACCCCATACAGATGTCAGTTACATTAAAAAGAGGTTTGACATCCGTAATGGCTTTTTAACTTCACTTTCTTGTTAAGGGCCCCCACTTAGTTTTAGAAGTGCATCCCTGTCTTCAGGTGCATGCCCGCCCTCTATCAAACCAAGTTTTTAGAGGGCGAGGACTGGTCAATGATGAAGCATGACACCAGGTGGTGTGTGAGACCAGTCTTTCACCTTTTGTGAGATGCCTACACTCATATAGCAGGCATTATAGCAATTAGGTCAATAATTAGGAGAGGCTTTGTGTGTTAATCAGTTTGATGTGGAGGCTGCCTTCTCCTAATACCCCGTGCCTCTAGTTCCCTTTCCTGGATCACTTCCAGGTTGTTGTGGTTATGTACCATAATGCTACCTCTTTAGCTTTCTGTGAGGGGTCCTGTATTAAGGTCTCGAAGTCCCAGTTGCCTCCCACTTCAGTCCCTGCCATCGCAGCCCATGAAGTAAGCTGTATGTACTTAAACCTTGAGAGTCCGCTACCCGTCTTAATATATAGAACTTCCCATTGGACCACTACGCCATCTGATGTTAGATCGCCCCATTGCTTGACTCCTGCATGCTTCAAAGGTAAACTTAGGGCATCCTTAAGACATTCCGGTGTCCCCGGGTGATTCCATATTGGAGCGAACTCTGAAAAGTAGCCAATCTTGAGGATTCGTCTCACTGCCATCCATAGACTTAAAGCTGCTTTCAGCACTTTCAGTCTTACTTTTTAAAAACAATTCTGAGCTCCAAATTTATAGAGAAATGCTCCACCGGCTTCTTTGGTCATCTCGCTCAAAATTAAGCCGAACGTAGTACTCTCAGGCTCTCCTACCAACATACGAAAGTTCTTCCATTGAAAGGCCATGCAATAAAGCCTAATGTCTGGCAATGCCAGTCCCCCTTTTTTTAGACTTCTTCTAAGTTTTTTCCATGAGAGACGGACCCCCCGGGAAGCCCAAATAAATCTAGAAATCTTTCCTTGAATTTTCGTTATTTTCTCTTTTGGAAAGCTAAGTGGTATACAGTTAAAAAGGTAGGTTAGCTTTGGTAACACTGACATTTTAATCAAATTTACCCTCCCATATATAGACAGTGGTAGATTTTTCCACCTGGCCAAATTCCTATCTATTTCCTTCATTACACGCTTCAAGTTTATCAGGGGATCTCATCAATCTTCTCTACAATTAATATCCCTAAATATTTAATCTCTAAAGAAACTCTACCACCCCATCCATCCATATTCCAACACATTACCTCTGTTTTTCCAAATTAACAAGATATCCTGAAAGTAAACCAAATTCGGCAATCAGCTGTTCTATTCTTGACAGTGTTTGTGTTGGGTCCGAGGTGTAAACTACAAGATCGTCTGCATATAATGCTATTTTACTATGGGTCGGAAGTTGGTGTATGGGAATGATCTTATCATCTAACCTTAATTTGTGTGCAAGTGGTTCCATGTATATATCAAAAAGAAGGGGGGACAGGGGGCAACCCTGTCGCGTCCCCCTCCTAATTTCAAATCCCCTAGTTAGTACTCCGTTTAGCAAAATTTTCGCTGTAGGTTGCTCGTATAATTTCTGTACTGCACTAATAAAGTTAGAGCTGAATCCCATTATATCTAAAAAGGCCCACAGAAATGTCCAACAAACCCGATCAAATGCTTTGGCGGCGTCTATTGTGATCACCGCCAAAGGGATCGATCTTTCAACCGCTAAATCTATGGTTCCTATTAAAGAGAGTGTTAGATCTTATATCTGTCTCTTAGGAACAAAACCTTTCTGGTCGGGGTGTATCAGTTGTGTTGCCACCTTAGCTAATCTCCCCGCCAATATACCAGTATACATTTTTAGATCCGCATTTAATAAAGATATAGGACGATATGAGTCGGGATTTTTCGGGTCCTTTGAAGGTTTTAGGATTAACATAATGAAAGCCTCATTCCAAGAATTTGGAATTTTCTCCCCCTCCTTATTTATAGCATTAAAAAGAGACATCAACTCTGGAACTATCTCTACTAATAATAATTTATATACCTCGGCCGGAACTGAGTCGGGGCCAGCCGCCTTACCATTCTTCATACGCTTTAATTGTTCTCTTATTTCAACCTCCGAAAGCGGGAATTCAACCTATCCCTCCCTTCTGCTGTTAGAACCGGGAGGCCAATATTACTCAACCAGCTCTTTATAGCCTCTGCATCAGGTCTTTCTGACTGTGAATAGAGTTCTGCGAAAAGGGTTATCATTCTTTCCTGCATTAACTCCTCATTATTGGATACATCCCCCTCAGGAGTTATGAACATCTCTCTAATATGATTTCTTTCCCTATCTGCCCTCGCCTTCCAAGCTAACAAAGCCCCTGCTTTTTCCCCATATTCAAAATGTTGCTTACAACTTGCCTCCCACCTTTCCCTGCTCTTTTTATCCATTTTCAGCCTATAACTCAATCTAGCTTCATCTAGCTTTTTACTATCTCACCTTCAGAATATATATCCTGCTGCAATGCCCTTTCCAAAATCCCTATCTCCTCCTCCAAATTTTGTAATTCGACTCGTTCCTCTTTGTTCTTATATGCAGCAAGATTTTGCAATACGCCTCTGATATAGGCCTTGTAAGTATCCCATACAATACTTATTGACGCTGAATTGGCATTAATAAAGAAGAATTCCACCGTTTTTTCCTTCAAAGTGGAAGCAACTCTAAGGTCTAATAAAATTGCTCTCTTCAAGGTCCATCTGCCAGATTTCCTTACAGTGATCCCCCTCAGTGTAATACTGACCATACTATGGTCCGATATATGCCCGGGGGATATACAGACGTCCTTTATTTTCCCTGCCCATTCTCTATCAACCAATATGTAATCTAGCCGGGAAAAAGAATGATACTTTTTACTATGGAAAGTGTAAGGCCTTTTACCCTTCCTTAAATGTCTCCAGGCATCCACCATTCCTAACTCTATAAGCATGTATTTTAAAGCCTGCCTTGTTTTCGGTGCTTGGGCCTGTGCCCCCCTCCTGCTCTTTGATATATCCGCTATTGGATCTAATAATGTATTAAAGTCTCCTCCTATTACTATGGGGGATGATTTCTCTACCAACCTCATATGCAAGTCCACTAAATATTGGGGGTCGTCCGTATTTGGGCCGTAAAAACCAACACATATAAACTCTATACCTGAGCATCTGAGCATGGCCATCACCCATCTTCCTGAGTAGTCAGTACTAGATGTTATCAATTCCACCCCTGATCCTTTCCTTACTATTATGGCAACTCCTTTTGTATAGTCCAGTTGGTTGGATGAAACAAAACTTTCTATCCAATTATATTTAGTGAACACCCCTCTACGCTCATCTGCTGTAATATGAGTTTCCTGTATAATGCATACTTGGGCTCTTGACGCTTCTAAATGTGCCAATACCATCCTCTGTCTTTTTTCTGATCTTAGACCATTCACATTCCATGTTATGATTTTAATTTCTTTGCCTCCCCCTACTATTATTCCCTGTAACGGTACCAAAGGATCTTTCGGTTTCTCGAGATCGAGTCGGACCCATATAAGCTATACATGATATCAATTCTGTCTAATGAGGACTTATTTTTTGTTTTCTCCCACTGCTCCCCACCCTGTGCAACCTTGAACCCCCCCCTGGGAACCCTCCCCATAGGCCGGTTTGAGGTCTCTGAGGCCAATCAGGCAGACATACAGGCATCATGTTCGGCTCTAGCAAAAAAACTGGATGATGTGGCCATTCGAACAGATAATCTCGAAAAGGAAGTTGGCTCCATGAGGAACGATATCCTGAAGAATACAAAGAGAGTAGAGTCCTTGACAAAAGAGAACGCAAGCCTCAGAGACGACCTCGAGCGGCTAGAAAATCATGCCCGGAGGAATAATTTGAGGGTTTTAAATATCCCGGAGGCAGAAGAGGGTTCAAACCTTAAAGAATTCATGGTAAAATTGCTATCGGAGACAGTCCTGAAGGATAGACCGGACATAGATCTGAATACAGAAATACAGAGGGTCCATAGAGACCCCTTTAAGAAGAACCCTCATCGTCTTAAGCCAAGGAAGATTCTCATTAACTTTCTCTCCTACGTAGTAAAAGATGCCATTCTGTCATCTGCACTGAAAAATGGCCCCTATGCAATTCGAGATACCCAGTTCACCATCAGATCAGATATATGCCATGCAACCACCCAGAAACAGTGGGAGCTGGGTAACAAAATGGGTGAGCTGAATAAATTGGGGGCCAAAGCTCAATTAAAATTCCCTGCCACGTTGAGGGTAATGTGGAATAATCAAATGAGCAATATACGGACAGTAGAGGAAGCAGATAGATTAATAAATGCTATTAGGGAAGGAAAGATATCGAGAAGATAAATCTGCTAATTTTGAGAATCCCCCTTCTTTCTTTCTTTATCTAGAATTTTATATACGTTTAAATAATATGATAGGGGATAAAGAATAAAAAATAAAAAAAAGGGGGGGGCAAATAAATCAGGGCCTGAGTTTCACTTAATAAAAGCAAATAAAATACACTTAATATGAAGAGGTATATAATCATCATTTTGTGATCTGTGGGGGGGGGTGGGGCGGCACAATTTTTTTTATAGACTGAGCACCTCCTCCCGACGGTTCCGAATGTAGGGCATTATGCCTGCCATTGAATCTGTTGTGAGCGGGTACGCGTTGTACAGCAATGGACCGATCGGTGTGCACGCACTGGCCATTGCATCTGTTGTGGCGAGTGCAGCGTTGTACAGCAATGGACCGATCGGTGTGCACGCACTGGCCATTGAATCTGTTGTGAGCGGGTACGCGTTGTACAGCAATGGACCGATCGGTGTGCACGTACTGGCCATTGCATCTGTTGTGAGCGGGTACGCGTTGTTTCCCGGAATAGGCGTTGTACAGCAATGGACCGATCGGTGTGCACGCACTGGCCATTGAATCTGTTGTGAGCGGGTTCCCGTTGTACAGCAATGGACCGATCGGTGCGCATGCATTGGACATTGCATTTGATGTGAGCGGGTACGTGTTGATTTTTGAAATACGCGTTGTACAGCAATGGTCCGATCGGTGCGCATGCATTGGCTAGGGCCTGGCATGGCAACGGACGCGTTTTCGAAGCTTCAACGAGTCTGATGCAGTGAATTCAGTTGGCCAGCCACAACAATGTTGCAAATTCATGGGTGTCATGAAGTTTAACTTTTGAAGGATGCTGTGGGCGTGTATAAGTGGTGCAATTCCATAGATTGGCCAGATTCAGAAGATGCAAATGACTTGGACCTATCACTTTGGACACATGGGACAGTATCTGCCTCTGCAGCACACATATAATGCTGGCTGTTCCCCTGAGAGCTCACTTGACTGCACTACATGCTCCAGGACGACATCTGCCACCAACACTGCTGCTGTCTCTGCATCCTCTGGCTACTGCAATGGCACGTACTGTGGAGAGAGCCCCAGCCTTCAGCCTTGAGGAGAACCAGGCCCTGCTGGACAGCCTCCTTCCACAGTACAGCAAGCTGTATGGGAAACCAGGGGAGCAGGTGAGTGTGCTGTCCACTGCCTTACTAATTGTGCATGTTGTCTGACTAGCAAGACTTACAGTGTGCACACCACTGGCTAGCATGCTCACTGAGTAGTTCTCACCCCCCAAAGTGTGTAGTAACAGTGCATTCCAACAAGCTTTTACTTCCCAGACAATGATACCATGTAGTAACTGCTGGCAAACTGTTCATAGCCAACGTTGCACTGCCAGTGTACATCATATGCCCCTGTGATTGAGACATGTATATTCAACTGTGTGATGCACGTATATGTTGCATGTGTAGTAATGGCATTTTCACTTTGTCATCCTCACAGGTTGATGCCCACCAGAAGCAGGAAATCTGGCTGACCATCGCCCGGGCAGTAAGATCCGTGGGGTCTACAAGCGCCGGATCCGCAACTGCCAGAAGAGGTGGCAGGACCTTCGGGGCTGGACCCGGAGGATCGCAAGGGTCCAGCTGAAGCTGTCGCCTCCTCGCAGGAGGGGCGGACACCGGACCATGACCCCCACATGCTCAGGATCCTGCCAGTGGTCTTCCCTGACCTGGATGGGCAGCTGAAGGCCAGACAGCAGCAAGGAGGGGGTGAGTCCATGACTGCACTGTGAACTTTGTCTGACATGCTATGTGCCCTCCTCTGGCCTGGTTAAACTTCCACAGTACATCAGTCTTGTGGTCCAGGACCCATGTCCCTCAATTGTGACATGCCCACTCCTCATCTGATCCGCAGGTGTGGCCCTTACAGTCAGGAAATTGTGTCACTTGGGTACTGTGTCCTTGAACTTTGCTTCGCTCAAGGTGGGGGACAGCATTTGTTCCCGTGACTTTGTGGTGGGATTCATGGGTGGGTCAATTGCTTACACAATGCCTAAGTTCTGACATGTAATCTGGGTGTAACTTTGATATGTGGTCCACTTGCTGATCTGAATCACCACATGTCCCTGGGGTATTTGGCACACCCCCATGCTGCAGGTGGGAACAATGTTTGGGCCTCAGGAGTATATATATCAAGTGTGTCATACATGCTTAGCCACCTGCCTACTGTCCAGGGCTCATCCCTCTTTCAGGTGGAGCAGGACAGTCATGCCTACTCCAGGGCATACAATACACTCTGTACTCCCACTCCCGTGTATCAGCTGACATGTTGTGATCAGTGAAATGTTCCCTCAGGTGTCTGCCTCTGTGTCGTTGTGCTGTGGCTTCGTTGTCAGGACTACTGGTATGTTTATCGTTTAGGGCTCAGCATGCCATCTGAGATGTGACCATGAGAGACGATACTTCTGTGACTTATAGGTGTTTGACCACTTGACTGTGCACACAGGTGTATGCGACTGTGAATTTCAGGCAGCTGTTTTTCATTCACAGCAGACTGTGAGGTGCTCAGGTTCATAGAGTTGTGTTTCATGTCTCCCATATGTCCAATTGGCATGACGTGGACAAATAAGAGTTCAGATGATGTGGTTTGTGGGGGATGGACATGTGCACTTGTCAGCTACATAACTTGCATTCCCCATTACCTAGGATTGTGACACAGTGCAGACTGTTGTTGGCTGGCTGCCATGCCCATGTGACTGGAGACAGTATATGTATGACTTTGCAGGCATTCCTGTGCCATGGCATTAAACTTCCTAAGAGTGATCCTGCAGGGGAGTGACATGTGCAACATGCACCCCATTGTGGCATTCACTATCCGGACATGGGTGCATCATGGTGTCTGGTGCTGGTATGCATCACATGCATCTCTAATTAGACTCTGGCCATCCCTTTATCCGGACACCTGTACTGACTCAGTGGCAAGAGATGTGATGTGTGCATGTTCACATACTTCACCGTGTTCTCTGCAATGTTCAACAACTGTGTACGTGGTGCATGTGTCCACACTGGGGTATTACCATCCAACAGGCACCAGACAGATGGGTGCAAGGGCAGGAGGGGTGTGAGTGCCATGGTTGACCATCAGACTGACAATTGGCTTCTCCTAATCTGTGTGAGGACTTTTGGCAATGTTCAACTGAGGATGCCAGGGCTTGCTCTGTAATGTGCTGTACTTACTGTGGTGTGTGCGGTCAGTGCAGGTGACTGATGTTTGTCTGTTTCCCTAATTGTTTGCAGATACATCCACGGCCACAGGAGGGGACAGCTCCATGGACCAGGAGGAGCTGCAGAGCCAGACTGGGTCAGCAGCCGATGAGTGGTCGGAGGGACCCAGTGGCACGGAGGGCGAGGGGAGCCACACCGAGGAGTCCTCATCACCATCCACCTCAGCTGAGGACCACAGCAGCTCGGAGGATGACTCCCTTGTGGAGGCGGGTGTCAGCAGCCACCACACCCCAGCTAGTATGTCTGGCCCCGCCACCACCACCACCACCACCACCGCCCTCCCATCGGCTCCCATTCCAGAGGTCCGTGGAGGCTCCCGTGTTCGGGAGCGTGTCTCCTTCGTGCCAGGCACCGCACCCCCTGCATCCCCTGCTGCCCTGAGTGAGGAGTCTGTGTACCTACTTTGCCAGCTCCATGTAGGGCAGACAGCAATGCTGAGTGTCCTCCATGCACACACCACTCTGTTGACACAGCTGGTGTCGTTCATGGAGGGCATCTCGATGGTCAGAGGAGCAATAGGTCCATGGACTCCTCCCTGACGGCAGCAGTGTCCCTCCTCCAATAGTCCATCACCCCTCCTACCTCTGCCCCATCCACACTTCCTGGCACCCTACCTGTCCCAAGCACATGCACACCTGCACAATCACCCCAACACACAGACACGAGCAGCACAGAAACACACAAAACAAGGGCAAAACGTGCACACAAGCATCCTCAGGGGACTGATACCACACCCACAGGGGATGGGGAACAGACACACACACAGGCATCCACAGTCACTCCGCAGTCCTCAAACTCCTCTCCCTCCAAGACCCCTTCCCTTGCCTCACCTGCAACCCCACCTACAAAGCAGCTCTTCCTCTGTGACCTCGGCCTCTTCCCCTCCGATCCCGCTGATCCAGCATACAGGGGGAAGAGGAAGTCCACCCACACAGAGGGGAGTGCCCCTCGCCCCCGGACACCCTCCCCCAGGCGCAGACAGACTGAGGCCCCCACCCGCAAGTCCCCCCGGGCCCAGAAGAGCAAGACCCTGCCACCGCCCTGCAGGTCAACCACACAGTCTCCTTCCTCCATCCCTCAGGCACCCACAACACAGGTTCCCCCACCACACCCTGCCCAAGGTTCCCCCACCCACAGATACACCATCCCCAAAATGATGCGGCCTTCTCCACCTACCACTTGCTCTTCCAGCCCCACCCCCCCCGCTGCACATGTTTGTGCCACTGGTGTGGAGACCGTGTCCTCCCCCTCTGTCCTGCCCACCTTACCTGAACCCCATTCTACTCCCCTGGAGATGGGCACTGCAGTGGAGTCCACTACCACCCCATCTGACTTGGGCACTGCAGTGGGGAACCTGTCCACTCCATCTGGCTAGCCCACTGGAGTTGTGCCGGCACCCACACCATCTGACTCATGCCCCCCAGTTGTGCTGGCACACACCATGTCAGACACCTCCACTGCAGTTGTCAGTGACACTCCAGCACCAGCCACCCCTTCCCTGCCTCCTTCTGGTGAGCACTGATCCTGTCCCTGCGGTGCCTGGCCTGCCCCCCCGTATGCCCCTCCGAGGGGAGTGTCCCTGGTTAGTAGCAGTGCAGGCAAGCAAAGGGTGGCATCTGCCACTGTCACCCTGTTTGGACTTTAGTCATGGACTGGCCATTGGCCTTTGGGTTTTGTCTGGACTTTCTATTTTCAAATCACATATGCTGAATAAAGCTCCTTTCAGTTCTCTAGTGGTTTTGCTTCAGATGTACATGATGTTGAGGATGCTAACCATGCCCTTGCTGCAGTGATGGTGATTTTTGATATCAGGTAAATGAAGTGTTACTGTGCAGGACTCCATGTGGTCCAGGGTGAATGTGTCCTATCCTGGTGTGTAGCCATGTCATCCTTTGCAGCAATATGAGGGTGTCATGTTTTTCATATTTGCCAATGGGATTCCCTACATGTTTTTGCAATATCACATCTGTGGCTTACACCCCTGCACATCAGATGTGCTTGCCATTGTTCAATTTGTCTATTTCCCTGACTGTGTGACCATCTCCACTGGACATGCAAGTTTGGGCATCAATGGGGAAGGACTCATCTGTGGTATCAGTGCAACTTGCTATACATGTGTATTTGATCGGTGCAGATGATTTCGGTGACACTGCCATGACCAGGCTGATGTGACGAGAGCCTTCATTTTGTGCTAATTGTTGACTGAATGACCAAGTGTTCTGCTGACATGATAGAGCCCTGCAGAGACAACGTATGGCACAGCTTTCCTTACACAGGAGTGGAGTCCCCTCATGGCAGTGTGTAATTCCGTGACATTGCCTGAGCCCAAGGTGTGTGTTGTGTGAGCATGTCTGTGTGTGTTCACTTCCATTTTGCTACGCAGGCTGGGGTCCCTAGTGATGTTCCTGTTTGTGATGCTTGCTGAGTTGAGCAATGTTCACCCCAAATCTTCACCCTGGGTTCTCTGTGATGTGGGTGCATGGCACATTACTGGTCATCAGGGTGTCATCCATAGGTGTGTTTGCTGTCAGGGCTGGGTTTGTGGGCAAACGCAGATGAGACACAGTCAGATTCCCCTTGGCACTTGTTGGTTACACAAGTCATGTAATTTACAGTTTGTGTTAGCTTTCAGTGATTGTGACACGTTGTGTGTGTGACTGCTGCCACTCCTCAGGGTCAGAGCTGCAATGTTGGAAGTTGTCTATGTGTGTTCTTTGTGGGTGGCCTTGGCTTCTTCATTGGTGTGTGACTGTGGCCGGGATCCCATTGGTTGGTGTGGATATGACGTCATGCCCATGTACAGCGTACTATGCAGTGTGTCAGACATTCACAAGTCTTGTTGACTGGCCATGTGTGATGGGTATCTCCACCTTAGTTCACCCCACCACCCCTGGAATTGTCATGGGTGCATGTGCAATGTCAACAGTCCATGTGAGCTTCACTGCTGCACATTGGTGGAGATCAATGTGTGTGGTGTTGAGTGTGTGCAAATGAGAGTTGTTGCACGGCTAGACCCCTACCTCCATGTTGGTCTTGGCTGACAGGCCGTGCTGATTGATTTGTGCTTGTGTAGGTGTGATGGTAGTTAGTTGCTCAGGACACATGACTGTGGTTCACAGTGTGTACGACATCTACCTTTGTCATCACAGTGGGATTATCATGCAGGCCAGTTTCACCACAATGTGGGGTCCCTGGGGGTAGTGCTGTGGTGGGTCTGTCTCTTGCTGTGTTAGTTGCTGTTCCTACAAGCTTGTGTGACATTTGTAATTTGGGCTCCCTCTCATCTAACAATGCCTGATTGCCCACATAGGGGAATCCGATCCATGAGTTACTTTTGTGTGGCACTGTATTGACATCTGTGTAATAGGGATTCAGGCCTCCTCATGTGTTGTGTGGTTGCCTGGGGACACTGGCACACACCCCCATCACCTGTTGTGTTTGATATGCAGTGTGAGTCTGCCTGTTTGTGTTTGTGAATTTGCACCACTGCATTGGCATTTCTTTAGTGTGCCATTGGCTGTATGTTATTTGGTGGCTTTCCCCTGCTGTCCCTGGGACTCCTAGGTCATCAGTCAGCACAATGATCATGGTTTATATGTCCCATTGCTGCCATGGAATGGTATTTGTTCACCTCACATCTACAGTCTCCACAGGATATCTACATTTGTGTGTCCATTGGTGCAGATATGTGGGTCTGCATTATGATGGTCACTTCTGTCATTGTGTTATTCGTGAATGTTGACAATGTGAGCACACATGGGTGATGTTTGTCCTCACATGGCCAAAGCGATGTTTCATTGGCACTGCACTGTTTGTCTCACCCAATCTATGTTGCTATGGGACACAAGCACTACTATGCCACTGATGTGTTTGTTGTTGTGTGACCAGGAATCATCCATGCAGTTTGGCATTTGCAGCTTTTCCCATGACAACACTTACATTTTGGTCACTGTGGTGATGGGGCTTTAGACCCCATTGCCACAATGTTCAAAATGTGCTTCAGCTATGGACCCCACACTTACATTTTGGTCACTGTGGTGATGGGGCTTTAGACCCCATTGCCACAATGTTCAAAATGTGCTTCAGCTATGGACCCCACACTTACCTTTTGGTCAGTGTGATGATGGGGTGTTAGACCCCGTTGCCACAGTGGTCATGGTCTGCTTGCATTGTGGAGGCCACACACATTTATGTGTGACACATGTGATAGGGGGTCACATTGTATGTTCAATGTCATGTTCAGTGTTGTAGGCATTTGACACAGACTACACACGCTTGTCATGGTGTTGGGGGGATGTATTTTTCAGACATTCCTTATGTTGGAGTATGCTGGTTGTGTCATGCATTACCCGTCCTATGAGTAGGGGTTGTGTGGGTGGTAGGCATCCAGGCCCCCATGAGTAGGGGTGGTGGTAGTGGTAGGCATCCATCCCCCTATGAGTGGGGATGGTATTAGTGGCAGGCATCCATCCCCCTATGAGTGGGGATGGTAGTGGTGGCAGGCATCCATCCCCCTATGAGTGGGGATGGTATTAGTGGCAGGCATCCATCCCCCTATGTGTGGGGATGGTATTAGTGGCAGGCATCCATCCCCCTATGAGTGGGGAGGGTAGTAGTGACAGGCATCCAGGCCCCCATGAGTAGGGGTGGTGGTAGTGGTAGGCATCCATCCCCCTATGAGTGGGGATGGTATTAGTGGCAGGCATCCATCCCCCTATGAGTGGGGATGGTAGTGGTGGCAGGCATCCATCCCCCTATGAGTGGGGATGGTATTAGTGGCAGGCATCCATCCCCCTATGTGTGGGGATGGTATTAGTGGCAGGCATCCATCCCCCTATGAGTGGGGATGGTAGTGGTGGCAGGCATCCATCCCCCTATGAGTGGGGATGGTATTAGTGGCAGGCATCCATCCCCCTATGAGTGGGGAGGGTAGTAGTGACAGGCATCCAGGCCCCCATGAGTAGGGGTGGTGGGAGTGGTAGGCATCCATCCCCCTATGAGTGGGGATGGTATTAGTGGTAGGCATCCATCCCCCCATGAGTGGGGATGGTAGTGGTAGCAGGCATCCATCCCCCTATGAGTGGTGATGGTATTAGTGGCAGGCATCCATCCCCCTCTGAGTGGGGAGGGTAGTAGTGACAGGCATCCAGGCCCCCATGAGTAGGGGTGGTGGTAGTGGTAGGCATCCATCCCCCTATGAGTGGGGATGGTATTAGTGGCAGGCATCCATCCCCCTATGAGTGGGGAGGGTAGTAGTGACAGGCATCCAGGCCCCCATGAGTAGGGGTGGTGGGAGTGGTAGGCATCCATCCCCCTATGAGTGGGGATGGTATTAGTGGTAGGCATCCATCCCCTTATGAGTGGGGATGGTATTAGTGGCAGGCATCCATCCCCTTATGAGGGGGGATGGTATTAGTGGCAGGCATCCATCCCCCTATGAGTGGGGATGGTATTAGTGGCAGGCATCCATCCCCCTATGAGTGGGGAGGGTAGTAGTGACAGGCATCCAGGCCCCCATGAGTAGGGGTGGTGGTAGTGGTAGGCATCCATCCCCCTATGAGTGGGGATGGTATTAGTGGCAGGCATCCATCCCCCTATGAGTGGGGAGGGTAGTAGTGACAGGCATCCAGGCCCCCATGAGTAGGGGTGGTGGTAGTGGTAGGCATCCATCCCCCTATGAGTGGGGATGGTATTAGTGGCAGGCATCCATCCCCCTATGAGTGGGGAGGGTAGTAGTGACAGGCATCCAGGCCCCCATGAGTAGGGGTGGTGGTAGTGGCAGGCATCCATCCCCCTATGAGTGGGGAGGGTAGTAGTGACAGGCATCCAGGCCCCCATGAGTAGGGGTGGTGGGAGTGGTAGGCATCCATCCCCCTATGAGTGGGGATGGTAGTAGTGGCAGGCATCCATCCCCCTATGAGTGGGGATGGTAGTAGTGGCAGGCATCCATCCCCCTATGAGTGGGGATGGTATTAGTGGTAGGCATCCATCCCCCTATGGGTGTGTATGGCATTGGTGATAGCCATCCCGCCCCTATGGTTCTGCTGTTGCTAGTGTACATCATTTCTGCATCCCTATGTGTGTGTGACATATTTCGGGTACATGTCGTTTGTTTGTGTTGTGGGTGTTTGACTTACCGTCTGCATCGTACGCGTCCGTACCGGTCCCGGTAATAGATGTAGAGTATTGGTAGGACCTGCGCGATGGGATTCATGTTTGGGTCGTCTCGTTCGGGTTTCTCGTGGCTTGGACTCGTACTCGTCGCGGGCTTGTCCGTCTCGTCGCCGTGGATCGTCTTGTGGCGCGAATCAGAGCTTATGTGCAGCTCTCCCGGATGCTCTGACGTGCCGGACGTAGCGACGGGTTCGGCGCGTACGGAAGGCGCATCGTACTCGTCCGGCCGGAAGGTGCTGTGTATTTGCTTCCGTGCGACTCGAATCGGCGTTTACGGATCCGGCTCGGGCGGGGAACAGGAGCTGGAATTGGTGAGTACGGCTCGCTCGGAATCTGGGCTGTTATGCGCATCGTACTTGTTCATTCAGACGACTGTTCGAATCGGTCGGGAAACACGCGTTCGGCTTGGTTTTTTTCCGGACGAATACTGTTAGGTGCGCTTCCGGCCGAGATCGGAATCGACCCCAGAATGTTTTAGGATGTCAAACCAATGTGCAGAACTGAAAATAGTGTCCGTGTGGCATGAGGTGCCACTCTATCCAGACTGCAATAAATCAAACAAGGCCAAATATCACAAACCCACTCTAGCAGAACCGTTATGCTATACAAATATCAGGCAAAAATTACGATGCAATGAAAATCTGATTTTGTGAACTACTCATAAATGGTGCTGCACAGTCTGAAATCTATATACTATCATGCCTTGATACTCTAACTTGCGTGTGTTCTGTGTACAAAAGTACATCTGAACTTACTGAATAACAAACCTATCGTTGTTGACAGCGCTAAATCCCTTGGTGTCATTCTCGACAAAAAGCTCAATCTACACTCACACATCAATTCCATTGCAAAGAATGCTCGCTACCAACTGCGCCTTCTCTGAGGGATTCGATGTTTCCTTCCTGAACAAGACCTAAAAACCTTGGTCCAGTCTCTTCCTCTCTAGATTGGACTATTGCAACTCTCTGCTTACTGCCCTCCCCAAATCTCACCTTTCCCCTCTCAAATCCATTCTCCACTCAGCAGCTCGTTTTGTCTTTGGGGCCAAAAGAAGTGACCACATCACATCCATCCTTTTTTCTCTTCGATGGCTTCCCATTGAAGCAAGATCAATCTACAAACTTGCCTGCATCACCCACAAAGCCCTGCACACTCCCTCCCCTCGATACCTGGCAAAAATTTCTCTGGAGGCTCTAGACCTTCTCGTAATGCCGAAAAATTACTGCTTGAGTCCCCCACCTTCAAAAAGGAAAAATCGATGGCTCAATTCTTCTCAGGCAGTGCGGTCAGAATCTGGAACTCGCTTCCTCCACTACTCCGTACCACCACCTCTATCCGGTCTTTCAAAGCTGACCTCAAATCCCTTCTCTTCCAAAGACACTTCCAGAATTAATGCATCCCTTTTCATGCCCCTCAAGGAAGTTCTTACAATGTTGTAAATATATAATCTATGCCTGTACGTTCCGAATCCTAGTGTGCCTTTCGACTTTTGTGTGACTGCCATCTACTGTTTTATTTTACTTTTTCTTCTTCCTTGTTGTATTTTGTAACTTGTAAGTATGTAAATTTCCTCATGTAATGGTCTTGGTTCTAATGTAAAGCTCTCTGACACCTTTGGGTAAAGTCCGTGCTATATAAAACCGCATTAAATAAATCAATAAAATCAATAAAACATCTGTGGTACATTACTTATATCCTGGCATAAATATACCCCCCACTTGCAAGATTAGCCTATGGCATGCATAAAGACGAAAGTGCCTCACAAGCGGTGCAGATGTGTCAATGTTGAAATGACACACTCCCACACATTGAAATGTCCAAGGATTTATTCAAGAGATTCACATGTAAAGACCCCATCCATCAGGAGCATCCTTGTCAGTTGGAGCGACTGACTCTTTAACCACCACTACGATTCAAACCTGACCATTCTAACTATCTTAGAGGCTACACATCATTTCCATCTCGAACTACATGTCATCAAGGGAACTCAGTACTATCAAGAATAAGAATACCACACACCTTACCTTTAATACACCAAACAACATAGATTTGCCTTACACTGAATTTATATTCAAAACACAAACAAAATGAAAGTATGAAAAGCACATTAATGAAAAAAAAAATCAAACAAAAACTTCCAGATGAGATGGCCTTTTCACAACACAGGAGCTCTTCCTCCTGCCAACTTGCTTGTCCTTGCCATCATGCTTGTCCATGGCTTCCTTGACAGAAGGAGTTTCACAGGTGCCCTTCCTTCTGTTTTACAGCACATCCTTGGCAAAACTGTCCCTTTCTGAACCAGATCCCCAAACAGTAACCCTTTCGAAGTTCAAAATTCAGTGATCTTCAGTCTTGACTGCTTTTTAAAAACGTTTTATTACCTTCAAGGGCCGACTGAACTTGTCAACTAACCTCCCCTTTCCTGTGGTTCTTTATCTTCACCCAATCACCATTTATAGCCATGCGCTTGTCATAAAACATCTTCCTTTTTCAAATTTTCTCTTTCTTTCTTTTCATCCAATCAGCATTTTCTTCAGTTACACCATCCATGCAATGCATCCTCATCTTATTCCTCTAAAATGGACAAATCTGGCTATTATGGGATCTTTTCCTAAATAACTCAAGTTGTGTAATGCGGAGTCATCCTGTAAATACATACCTTCTTATTAAGTTCCTCAATCCAAATCAATCCATTAGCTAAGGCATGCTGCATGGAATCCTTAAGAACTTTGTTGAAGCGCTCTAACATGCCATTGGCCTCTGGAGGATATAACGCCATTTAAAAAAATCTTTTATTCCCCTTTCTTCAAAAATGTCCTCCCTGACATTAGAAGTTAATTGTACACCATTGTCTGTCAACATTGTAGAAGGGATACCCTCTCTCCCAAAGAGATCTTCTAAGAACCCAATCACATCAAGCGTCTCCACCGAGTTTACAATCTTCACCTCGAGCCATCGGGAACACTTATCTGTACATGCTATGATATATCTATCTGTACTGGAAATCCTAATGGGACCGATAATATCCAGAGGCACATCCACCCAAAGTCCAGACACCTGTTACCTGATCACCAAGGGTTGTGTTCTGCATTTCAAGATTTTAGTGCTCTTCCTGCGCTGAACACAATCCATTACCACTTTTTCTATCAATAAATCCATTCCAGGTCACCAATAGCTCTCTTTCTTTCATCTTGGATATTCCTTGATGGCTCTCATGAGCACATTCAATGAGCTTCGTCCTCATATTGATCATGGCACTAATCTATTTCCCCTCATGAGTAAACCAACTACCAAAGCAAGTTCATCTTTCACATGCCAATACCCTCTTATATCAGCATCACATTTGTCCTTTTCCATTGGAGCTCTTCGGAAAACCGCTGAGGGTGGAATCAAACCAAAAGGCATATGTAAAAATGTGAAAGTTCCAAACGGTGTGGTGAAAGATGTTAACTCCTGTGATCGAACATGCAGTGAGTCTGGTGATATGCTAACATCAAGTCTAAATACGAAAAGGTCTTGCTCCTTCCAAACAACGCAACATCTCCGTTATGTTGGGTAGAGGGTAGTGATCAACAACCATTGCCTTGTGCAATTCCCTCAAATCAATACATAACCTCCCTTCCCCAATCGCTTTGCAAGCTATCCCCACAGGAGCCAACCATTCAGTTGCTTCCACCTCCTGAATTATACAATTTTCTTTAAGCTTCTCTAATTCTTTTCTCATGACCTCCCTTACCATGATGGGCACACTTCCCACCTTCCCCACTGTGGGCAAAATGCAAGGCTCAAGCTTTATAAAATGGATATAATTTCTTAAGTGGCCCAGACCATTTCTGAACACCTCAGGGAATAGCTTCTCATAGTCATGTTGAGCAATAGGATAGTCCACCATCTCAGCAACCTCCACACATTCTTTCAGTCTGACCAATGGAATTTCGTTGGGTTCAAGATACACTGTAAAATCTTTCTGATGGTACCAACTAGTGAAGGAATCACCTATAATTGAAACAGACTTTCCTAGGGATAAGTCAATTAGCAAGCTCAATGGTACCCATAAAAGGATCCCATCAACGTAATTGGTTCTCCAGTATAACACTTGGGTCGTTGGTCTGGCTTTACCAGCTTCACTGTTTGTTTCAAATTTTCTTCAAAAAATGTTTTAGGTACCATCGTTATCTTCGCCCCAGAATCAAATAATATCTTAACAGCAGTTACATTAATCTGTAACTCCTCAAAGGGACCTTTGTTCATGTTGTTTTTGATCTGCAAAAATACTTCCTCACACTCTTTATCAGAGTCATAAACCACCTCTCTCACCTTCTGATTGTCTTTGGTAGACCTGCAGCAGATAGTGTAATGACCTGTCCTTCGACGTGTTTTACACGTGGCCTTCCATCCAGGGGATTCTTTGAAAATAGCTACATGCCCCACATTACCACCTAAAGGATTTTCATTGAAATTTCTTCACACCTTTTGAATCTTGTCGGCCACTGAGAGTGCTCTCGAGTTTGGATCTTACCACTGTTTTCACCCCCGGCACACTTTTATGATCCCGTTTGTCCTGACAAATAGAATTCTTGCGAATTACCTCTACACAAGCGTGGGAATGTTCTCAAGATTTAGTCATGGTAAATATTTATTTTAAAGACGGATTGTCTTTCTGCCGTATAGCTTCCCTAGCTTTGTACAAAACACAGCCCAGCATAAATTGATCAAGTAATCTTTCGTCAGTTGCCGTCCCAAAATTTCAGGTATATGCTAGTTTTCTTAATGCAGTGATATATTCCTCAATGGACTCCTCCAACGGTTGCATCCTTCTCCCAAAACATATTGATCATGGCACTAATCTATTTCCCCTCATGAGTAAACCAACTACCAAAGCAAGTTCATCTTTCACATGCCAATACCCTCTTATATCAGCATCACATTTGTCCTTTTCCATTGGAGCTCTTCGGAAAACCGCTGAGGGTGGAATCAAACCAAAAGGCATATGTAAAAATGTGAAAGTTCCAAACGGTGTGGTGAAAGATGTTAACTCCTGTGATCGAACATGCAGTGAGTCTGGTGATATGCTAACATCAAGTCTAAATACGAAAAAGGTCTTGCTCCTTCCAAACAACGCAACATCTCCGTTATGTTGGGTAGAGGGTAGTGATCAACAACCACTGCCTTGTGCAATTCCCTCAAATCAATACATAACCTCCCTTCCCCATTCGCTTTGCAAGCTATCCCCACAGGAGCCACCCATTCAGTTGCTTCCACCTCCTGAATTATACAATTTTCTTTAAGCTTCTCTAATTCTTTTCTCATGGCCTCCCTTACCATGATGGGCACACTTCCCACCTTCCCCACTGTGGGCAAAATGCAAGGCTCAAGCTTTATAAAATGGATATAATTTCTTAAGTGGCCCAGACCATTTCTGAACACCTCAGGGAATAGCTTCTCATAGTCATGTTGAGCAATAGGATAGTCCACCATCTCAGCAACCTCCACACATTCTTTCAGTCTGACCAATGGAATTTCGTTGGGTTCAAGATACACTGTAAAATCTTTCTGATGGTACCAACTAGTTAAGGAATCACCTATAATTGAAACAGACTTTCCTAGGGATAAGTCAATTAGCAAGCTCAATGGTACCCATAAAAGGATCCCATCAACGTAATTGGTTCTCCAGTATATCACTTGGGTCGTTGGTCTGGCTTTACCAGCTTCACTGTTTGTTTCAAATTTTCTTCAAAAAATGTTTTAGGTACCATCGTTATCTTCGCCCCAGAATCAAATAATATCTTAACAGCAGTTACATTAATCTGTAACTCCTCAAAGGGACCTTTGTTCATGTTGTTTTTGATCTGCAAAAATACTTCCTCACACTCTTTATCAGAGTCATAAACCACCTCTCTCACCTTCTGATTGTCTTTGGTAGACCTGCAGCAGATAGTGTAATGACCTGTCCTTCGACGTGTTTTACACGTGGCCTTCCATCCAGGGGATTCTTTGAAAATAGCTACATGCCCCACATTACCACCTAAAGGATTTTCATTGAAATTTCTTCACACCTTTTGAATCTTGTCGGCCACTGAGAGTGCTCTCGAGTTTGGATCTTACCACTGTTTTCACCCCCGGCACACTTTTATGATCCCGTTTGTCCTGACAAATAGAATTCTTGCGAATTACCTCTACACAAGCGTGGGAATGTTCTCAAGATTTAGTCATGGTAAATATTTCTTTTAAAGACGGATTGTCTTTCTGCCGTATAGCTTCCCTAGCTTTGTCCAAAACACAGCCCAGCATAAATTGATCAAGTAATCTTTCGTCAGTTGCCGTCCCAAAATTTCAGGTATATGCTAGTTTTCTTAATGCAGTGATATATTCCTCAATGGACTCCTCCAACGGTTGCATCCTTCTCCCAAAACAATGACATTCTAAAATAGTACACAACTTTGGCAAATAATTTAAATCTAATATTTTTTAAATATATCTCGTATTCACTTAAAAAAAACAAAGGTTACAGGGACGTTATAGTTAGGAAATAGAATTAAAAAAATGTAGAAATTCACTGAAAAAACCAAAGGTTACAGGTACGGTTCAATTAGGCTCAGATTTCACTTGAACAAAACCAGTGAAATTCAGTGGTTATAGTTGCCTGAGCTAACAATAACTTACTCCCCCATAAAGCACTGCTTATGACCTCACCTATTACATCACTCATGACATGGTCAGTGACTGTCCAAGCACATCAGCGGCTTGTGCCCCGAAACGCTTGAACACTGTCAAAATGTAAAAATACATCAGCCAAACAGGAAAGAAGGATAAATAATCAGTTTGACTGATGAGGGTTACGAAGGGACAACAAATCCCAGGAGGACTTGCAACCGGACACGGTGTGCACTAACCCTGGGCGGAGTTGGCAGAGTGCCACTACGCGGAATTCCACAGAGTTGCCTAAAAACTCAGTGGAATTCCGCTCTGCCCTACATGCAGGTGGCAGACCTGGAGGGTTCCTGACCCCCAGACTGCCACCTGCTTTGCAGCACTTACCTGGGTCTGGCATTTTCTGCCATGCCCGGGCTGTCCTCCTCTGTTGGTCTCCTCAGTGGGAAAGCAATCCCCATACGCTGTACTTCTTGGTAGGACTGCACATGCGCAGTCCTCCAAAAACGTACAGCGTAGGGGGTTTGCTTTTCCACCGAGGAGACCAGGACAGAGGAGGACAGCCCGGGCATGGTGGAGAACGCTAGACCCAGGTAAGTGCTGATCCTCCTCTCCCCTTAACTCTCTCTACGGGGTGGGTGGCAGGGGCAAACTCCGCCACGCTGCAGAGTCAGAGCTTTTGCCGAAATCTGCGTTCCCAGTGGAGCGCAGAGTTGGCAAAACTCTGCAAACTCCGCTGGTGGAGCAGGGTTCGTCACCCACCCCTGGTGTGCACGCATGCGTGCGTTGTTCGAGTTGCCGTCATATTTACTTCCGCGTTAGCAGACATGGCCAATTATTTTGGAAACTCCGTTCTATGAAGAAGAGCCCAAGGTCCGGTCCAGTAAGGGTGCTTGTAGTACCATCCAGTTAGTACTTACTTTGCTGTAAGCACAATAGAGCTTCTCCTTGCTCCCTCTGCCTGAAACGCTGCGAAGTACGAACTCCCTGGGGCTGCAGCATTTGGTCTGGGTCTTTTCCGTTGGTTAGTTTCACGTCTGAAACTCCTGAGGAAGAGAGTGTCTTTTTATTTCTATTTTCGGTCTCCTCTGTTGGTGAGTCTCGGGATGTGACTCAGGCGAAGGGGAGAAATTCCACAAGTGGATGGAAAATTCTTTAATACAGACGTTGGGAACACAGATAGTGATATAAGTTGGAGTAACTGACTAATCCCGGTTTATTGAATGCAGTCCCCTCTCTATATTTGTTGTTTGACATTTCTGATGCAATGATCTATATCTTATCGATATTTCTGGAAAGAGGAACATGTTTACAGAGCGGTGAAGTTATAAACCATTTTCATTCGTTTACTCATGATATAATGAAGGAATAATACACTAAGCTAAAGAGGATTTAACTTGGTCCTATGTGTTTGTTTCGCCTATTAACAGGGGTCAGTGTAGAATTCTAGGATTGACGGTTCTCCTCTTCCCCTGTGATTCAAGGCATTCATGTAATAAGGGTATGTAAGACCAGCACATCAGTACAGAATAGAACATTAAGTATAAAAAGTGATGTCTGATGTATTTGAACGTTATCTTTTCATTCATTACAGCATAAAATATTCGGATGCCAAATAACAATGTGTCCTCAGTGCATTACCGCCTAGAAGGTGGAGCCCAATTTAATTACTTTACAGGTACTTCAGTACACACATGTAATACAGATATTTGGAACATAGATCAAAGCTTAGTGAACTAAATGTACTTGTTTTCTTTCTCCAGGTCTCCCTCCCTGCTTGTCCCTACCTTTCCTTCCCCGCCTAATCACTTCACCCGTCTGTGCTAAAACAGCATCCCAGACTTGAAGCTATTGAGAGGTGGATCATTATTAGCATTGTCCCGATCCTGAGGATACAAGGTCAATGACAGTGACATCACTGATGACACCACTGATGACATCTCAAATTACATCACTGATAACATCATTCAGTGAGAGTAAGTGTTTTTAAGAGTTTATGGGCGTTAAAGATATATACTAACCTACTACAAAAGTTAGATTACTATACTAGTCGTACTGCTAATGAGTGATACTATCTCTAACATGTATGATCTGAGTGGTTATGTGACTGTCTGCATCTGTGTGTGAGTGGGTATGTCAGTGGCTGTATGGGTGTGTGACTGCATGGATGAGTGACTGTGTGGGTATATGAATGGATTTCTGAGTAGGTCTGTAGGTGTGTGAGTGGTTGTGTCAGCTGTTGTTTGGGTGAGTGAGTGGCGGTTTGAGTGGCTCTATGGGTGGGTAAGTGGGTATGTTGTCACTGGATGTTTGAATGGCTGTATGAGTGAGTGACTCAGTGAGTAAGTGGCTGTATGAGTGAGTGAGTGGGTGTTTGGTTAAGTGAGTTGGTGTGTGAGTGGCTGTATTGGAGAGTAAGTATCTGTGTGAATGGCTGTATGGGTGAGAGAGCAGATGTGTGAGTGCTTGTATGGATGTGTGAATAGGTATGTAAGGGGTTGTGTGGGTGTGTGAGTGTGTGAGTGCTTGTATGGGTGAGTGAGTGACTGTGTTGAGAGGCTATATGGGTGAGTGAGTGACTGTGTAGGTAAATAAGTGGGTCCGTGAGTAGTTGTATGGGTGAGTGTGTGGCTATGTGAGTGGCTGTACGGGTGAGTGACTGGTTGCATGAGTGGCTGTATGGGCGAGTGAATGGTTGTGTGAGTGGCTGTGCGAGTGAGTGTGTGGGTGTGTGAGTGCCTCTATGGAGGTGTGAGTGAGTATGTGAGCACTGGTATGGGTCTGTGAATGGGTATGTGAGTGGTTGTGTGGGTGTATGAGTGGGTGTACAAGAGGTTGTATGGGGTGTTCTGTGGATGATATCATCAGTGATGTCATTTGAGATGTCATGAGTGATGTCATCAGTGATGTCACTGACCATGTCATGAGTGATGTAATATGTGAAGTCATAAGCAGTGCATTGCGGGGGCGTGCGTTTGAGTTAGCTCAGGTAACTATAACTGCTGAATTTCACTGGTTTTGTACGAGTGAAATCTCAGCTTAACTATAACGTCCCTGTAACCGTTGTTTTTTTCAGTACATTTCTAAGGTTTTTTAAATTCTATTTCCTTACTATAATGTTACTGTAACCTTTGGTTTTTAAGTAAACTTCTAAGGTTTTTCAAATTCTATTGCCTAACTATACGTCCCTGTAACCTTTGGTTTTTAAGCGAATTTATATGGTATATTTTAACTAGTAGTTGTGTTTGCAGAGTGGTGGAGAAAGGGGGCGGGCCTCCGAACAGCTCTCAGGAATCCCACTGTATGGGACTTACTGGAGGTAACAGGAGGGCTTCTTGTCTCCCAAGGTCCCTCAACATCCAGGAGGACTTAATCCCCAAATCAGTAGTGCGCAAGGAGGCGTGTTTGCAGAGTAATGGAGAAAGGGGGTGTGGCCTCCAAAGACTTCTCAGTAATCCCACTGTGTGGGACTTACTGGGGGTAACAGAAGGGGTTCCTGGCCCCCAAGGACCCTCAGCCTCTAAGGAGACTTTATCCCCCAACCAGTATTGCACCAGGAAGTACGCTTGCAAAGTGGTACAGAAAGGGGGCGGGGCCTCCGATCATCTCTCAGCAATGCCCCTGTGTGGGAATTACTAGAGGTAATAGGGGGGTGTTGGCCCCCAAGGACCCTCTGCAGCCAATGGGACTTCATCCCCCAACCAGTTGTGTGCTAGGAGGCACGTTTGCAGAAGGGTAGTGAAAGGGGCGGGGCCTCCGGGGACTTGGCGGTCCGGCTTTAAAAAAAAAATATTTTTGATATATTAGGGGAGGGGGCCCCCCTTCCCTGTGCCGATTTGTTCAGCCCCAGGGAACCCATCCCCGGAATCCAGCCTTTTTACTATGATTTTCTTTTGCCTCCGTGGTCCCTGCCAGCTACCTGCCTCCTGCGGCAGCCGTCATTGCTTTCACACAAAGAGAGCTGCTAAAACACAGCGGCCTATGTGTGAAAGCAATTTACACCAATTTACAAAAAGGTCACTTTCTGGACCAACAGCTACATTTCTGCCAAATTTGGTGTAATTCCGTTCAGCAGTTCGGGCGGTAGTCATGTCTAAAGTTCCTGAGGAAATTAACATGGGGAAAATGAGTTTTGGGACCCCCCCTTTTTCTCCGCCCCCCACTTGACGGATCCCCCTGAAACTTTCAAGACTGCAGCTGAAGTGAGCGGCAAACTAGTTTTGAAAATTTTGTGAGGTTTCATCAAACAACGCCGATGTTATTGGCAAATGAAAAAAACACTCTTCCTATGGAAGCTACATCCTAACTATAACTACCTACTGTCAACCACAGTAGATAACTTATTTAAGCTGCTAGTTTTGTCAGAGGAAAAGTCTGGAAGGTGCTCAAAAACATCTTCCCCTACAGGGCCCAAACATTGCATGAGTAGAGACATTTTTTGTTCTGCACTTAGTGATGTACCACAAACCATGGCATAATGGCTAAACACCTTTTTCCACTTCTGCCATGGCATCGGAGGATCACCAGGTGAGGAAAGAAAGTACGGAGGCGCAGTTATGTTTTGCATAATACCAAAGCAAGATAACGCTGAAATCCTCTATTGACGAAGAACACACAGAACAGCACAAAACAAAGCCCACTGGTATCCAAAGTGGTACCCAAGTCCTTACCACTGGTATCTGAAGTGATACACGAGAGTGCCTATGAAGGAAGGGAAAATTAACTTACTGTGCAGAAATTACTCTGAGTGCCAACAAGTGAATAAATCCATTGTAGTTCTGTAACAATCCTTGAAGGTGACACACTTCAAACTCACCTGTCCTATTGTGATGTCGTGTGGTTCTTACCAATTCGTAGGACCTGCACTTTGTTCGGACAACATAAGGCCTGGTGTCAAGACTGATTCCGGACACCCCAGCAGGATATGTTGGCCTATAGACCAGCTAGCTCACAGTGCCACCGTAAGCCCGCCTAACCTAGCAGGGAGCAAATGGTTTCTTGGCAACCACTGAACATGACAACCCTGACCCCTCAGGGATCGTGGAAACACTAAAGAACCTTTCGCTCAGTCACTCGCGCTCACTAAGTCTCAGAGAAATATACAGAGAATACACACTGGGACGTTTTCAATAATATTTATTGAACCAATGTCATTCTTGCATAAAATACGTGTGCTGCAATGATTAGTAGACAGAAGCAGATAAACATGATTACAAGCACCAAAAGCGTAAATAGTAGGTAGAGTTCTATCATGGTGCTAAAACAATGTATATATGCAAGCATATAAAAGAAGGCAGTAATCGAGCGTACTCCTACGATGCTAACCCTACTCTGAGTGTATCTAGAGTGTGTGTAGGCGTATAGCCAAGAATCCCCCCAAGGGACGATCGAGCCCCATTACCTGTTGGGATAAAGTGAAGGACCCCGTCATGGTCACGAACTGGACACCCCTCACGAGATGTCAGGTCGCTGCATGGTGATTTCTCAGCATGCAAGGACCTTTGGTGTCAACGGAGGTGCCTCCTTCTAATCTATTGGGATGCTCATCTTTTATAATAGAAAGCAGCCTTATAATGTGATGTTATGGATATATAGATATTCCTGTCGCCCCGTGGATGAAGATAGTGATGACATTTGTACGTGGTGTGAAACGAGACCTTGTACATGATGTTCAGGGCGTTGTGATAATGTTGTGCGAAGCTAGATGTAAAAAGAAGTTTGGTTTAGGAGAAATTAATCCAACATTGTTGTGCATGCAAATGTGTGCCAAAGGTCGCGGGTGGAAATGTTATTTGTGAGGACAATGTAAGAAATGAGCTGCTTCGCTACATGGGCCTTACTCGGGAATATAACAGTGATTAGTCTGAAAAGCAATAGTAGCTTGTTCAGGGTAAAATACCCAAACAGCCAGCAGCCGTAACTGACAGAGCATCACTGGTTGCTGTTAGTCATGTAGTCAAGATCCGAAAGATCCCAAATCAAGATAGCATGAAAAATCCTATGGGACAACGACTGCAATAGAACCAAAGTCCAAGATAGTTGGTAGTAATGTGATCAGAATCCGAAAGATCCAAACTGAAGATGGCCTCTGAAGAAGTCAGCACGAGCACTATGTTGATGCTGGGAGCATGTGTACATGACAATGCACTCCAGTCAGGCACTCATGTCACCGAACATGAGACACAACACGTGCAGCGTAGGATCCGCTGCACAGGGAAAGTCATGAGGTCTCAAAGAAATTCACAGTTCACCGGTATCAACAATGCATGCTTAGCAGTGCAGGAGTAAATAAAGACACACTTACAGTTCACTTGCGGTAGCGGTGGCCGCTATGTCCAAAGAGAAAAAAATAGAGATCCACAGATTACTCACTTGTTTACTGGGTAGGTTTCAGGTATTTCGGATGTACACAAGTTATGCTGCCCAGATCTGGAGCTCTCTCTTGACTGACATTCTTGCTCCTCGTAGCCATTGTGAAATGATCTACTCCTGCACATTGATATGTCCTAGGTTTTATTCAGGAGATTCACATGTAAAGACCCCATCCATCAGGAGCATCCTCGTCAGATGGAGTCACAGACTCTTTAACCACCACTACAATTCAAAGCTAAATATTCTAGCTATCTTAGAGACTACACATCATTACCTTATAGAGCTACATGTCTTCAAGGGAACTCAGTATTATCAATAATAAGAATACCACAGTCAACCATGCCATTTTTTCCCTTTACCCCTTAAAGATTCCTTTTTTCTTTTTTTTGCTGGAGTTTGTGGAGTTCCTGACCCCGTGGAACACCTTAAACTGCAAATTTGGTCTTTTTCACAGACACCTTCTGGTGTGACATGAGATGGGATGGGGAGACCCTCCATCTGGCATGACAACCCCTCTAATATCGCCTTGTCTTCCACTCCCTGTCTTCACCAGGCCTTAAAGATCTGAGTAGTTGCGCATAGACTCACAGGTGCTGGATTTAGCTTACTTCACTGCTGGTCTATGCTTTAGGTGGATCAGAAAATACAGTTCAAACCTTACATTCAACCCTCATGCACAATCTCGCTGAATCACTCTGTGGAATCTTTTTAAGAGCCAGTGGGCAGTAAGGGATTACTGGGCTCAAATGTACCAACCAAAGCCATTTACCAGGGGCTGAACCCTATTAATGGATTCAAACTGATCACCGAGTGCAACCATTAGCACTTGATTCTCAGGGTAGTGGAGTCAAGCAGTGCATGGCTTGCTCAGGGAGGTGGTGTTGACTGTTGAGTCAGACTTTCCGGACTCAACAAGTCATAAATACAGGTTAATAACATCCAGTCAGTGATGTTCTTTTAAAAAGAACAAGCAACATTACTAAGGGCGTTATCAAACCCCGAAAAAGAATCAGTTCATGATGAGAGTGGTACCAGTCTTGTGGGAGATACCTTTGCCAGGTGTTCTTATGCTGAAGTCTTTGGGTTCGCTGAATAAAGGGAGGGGAATGAGTAAGTGGTTCTGGTATAATTGCAAGCAAGCCCCAGTTCTCTGTTATCAGGGGGGTCAAGTCTTACACTATCCCCTCAACTGTGGGTCCTCCTGTAGTTCACAGTACCTTCGAGGTTGTCTGGAATAGTAACACAGGTTGTGCCAATGCCATGTGTTGTGCTCTGCACTTCTCGCGGAGAGTTCATTGCATGGCCCCCCCAGTGATGATGGGAAAATGGTCCATTCCATAACCTGTCTAGTGTGTGGTAGGATCTGCGCCACAGCACAGATCAAGGGTGAGCAGAGACAGTGTCAGCAGTGGCGGCTCGCAGAGAGAGTGCTGCGGGACGGTGAGGCATGGGAGGGGCAGGGTGGGGGGTAGTGGACTCAGACATACGACGGAACAGAGTAAACTAAGTAAATAAATAAATAAAACTATTTACCTTGCGCGCGCTGCATCGCTGAGTTGGCGATGCAGCGCGCGCAAGGTAAATAGTTTTATTTATTTATTTACTTAGTTTACTCCGTTCCGTCATATGTCTGAGTCCACTACCTCCCCACCCTGCCCCTCGCCAGCCCTGCCCTACCGACCCGCAGCACTCCCTCTGCGAGCCGCCACTGAGTGTCAGCATCACTTGGGAAAGTGATGAGGAGGTTGCGGTGCTCGCATCTCAATGGATCTGGTGCTTGGAAAATCTTCCTCGAACCCAGACACAAATCCACCAATCCAGCAGCTAAGTGTCCACCCCAGACAAGTTCTTGCCTGCTGGTGCTTTTCTCGCAATCAAAGTAAATTAGCATTGTAGAGCAGAATGGCCCGAAGGTGCTCGGGTGATTTTGTTTTGCAGCACCATGTGGCTTCACAGCGCTGAGATGGTGAGGAATCAGCCCAGATTTTGGTTCTCAGATACACTATGACCAGGGCCGGCTCTAGGGCGGTGCGACCGGTGCCACCGCACCGGGTGCTGACTCTTCAAGGGGGCGCCCTGTTTGGAAGTATTTTATGGTTTAAAAAGCACCTGCTGCTGAATTGCTGGCCTCCGGCATTTTTAACTTAACAATAAAAATGTCAAGATAACTCCGGTAATTAATGTTCTTCCTGGAGAGAGAAGGAGTCTTGTCTAGTGGAAGTTTTTCCTCATTTTATGGTAGCACAGAGAGTTAATATGCATGCTGCAAAGAATGTGTACCATGCAGATCACAAAGTGCATATAGTTTAAATAGGTCAGTGCTTTTGTCAGAGAGATTTTTTTGTTACTACTAGCAGTGTAGATGTTAAAATCCTAACATGGAACAGTGAGCAAATAACTGTCATCAAAGAGCTGCATGCAAACTGCATACATATATTAGAGCTTTATTATTTTTTCCTCGTCTTTCCTTATTCTAATGTTTCAAAAAGGGTTCATTTCGGTTAAAAAAATCCTTATTATTAAATGTAACCCCCAACCATGGGGCTATGTTTTAAATTCTGAGTTTGTGCTTCTTCAGACCAAGCACTCTTAAACTATACTGTCTACCAGTATGGATGACATGTGACTCACCTTGTAGTCTTCTGGCTTAAGTAACATTTCCTATACACTGATTTACACACCTATGCTTGATTGTCTCTGTGTAATGTATGTGTGATGAAAAGTGCTCTGACACCCTACACTGGTATAAGTGGCGCTATATAAAGAATTATATACATCTGAGAAAGAGTGGTTATGGAGACTTGAGGGGGCACTGTTAAAGTGAGGGAATCCGTGAGGGGTGCCCATAGGGGGCGCCAACAAACATTGTCGCACAGGGCGCCACCAGCGCTAAAGCCGGCGGAGTACAGAGTTCAGTGGCACTGTTGTCACTTCTACTGTTGAGGAGCAGCACAAATCTTGCTCTGCAGAAAACTTCTCTGGCTTGTCCTGCCTCAACTCCATCACAAGCTTACTTTCTTGGAGCAGCATCTTTCTCATTTAAGGACACCACTTTTGTTCTTCCTAAGCAGTTGGTCAGTTCTTAAAAGGTAAAGTCCAGGTAGCTACTCTTGCTTGTTTAAAGCAGAATGCCTCAGAATTATGGTCATGAACCTAACAAGAGAGATGGCAGTGCCCTAGCCATACTCACTGGATAGCTTGTATCCAAGGAAGATCACATTTAAGTATGAACTTTTAGATTTTTAAGTTAATCTTGTAACCATGTGTGGTTAGTATTGTCACTATTCCTCTAAATGATTTTGTGTAATGTAAATGTCCTCAATATATCCGAGGTCTTGTTGTAAAATCTCCATAATTCGTCCTGCAAATAAACCAGGATTATTCTGATAGCCTATAGGTAATCATTTAAAACAGAATTGAAATCCTTTAAATGAGAGATGAGTTAAATACTCACTTTCAGATGCTATGTTCTGACTGAAAAAACCCATTGGAAATGTTGGATGTTGTTTTAAAATTTTCCCATGTTAAATTTATCATATTTCCAGTGCTATGAGCAGTATGTACAGCATTAGTAGAGATTTGTAAATTCACATTTCTAAAGTCTGAGATTATTCTATAGGACCCATCAGGTTTTAAAACCGGGGAATGGGGTTATTCATTGTTGAACTATAATGCTCTGATATTGTAACTGATCTAAGACGGCTTTTATGCTGCGTTTTGCTTCTGCCTTCAGAGGATATTGATCCTGTACTTTGGGCTCACTCTGTAAAGGAATGACATGTGGAACAGAATCTTTATCCCACCCGCTTGGTTTCGATACAGTGCTGGAGCTTGTTTTAAAGCCCACTCACATACATATGTAAAGACAACTCACGTACATGATTTTCCATGAGGTTTTCAGGTACTAAGGCAGAATATGCTAGCATTATTGCCTCCTCATCTCGGGACACTTCCCTTATGAAGACTGGAGGCCAGTCCTCCTCTGAAAGAATGATGTCATAAACATCTGATAAATGGAGCCAGAATATTGCTTTACTTGTGCATGTAATTTTCCAATCAATTTGTATTTTTACATCATAACCCCAATCTGGAAAATGTATATGTCAATCCAAAGTGCCAACCTATGAATTCATTAGCCGGTTTGGCAAACTATCATCACTTTTGTCACACTATCCAGAGGCACTATCACCCAAGTCATGTGCCACAGAAGTATCCGTAGTATGTAGGGCATATTTTCTAGTTAGTCTGGCTACATTTTTTTTAAAGTGTGTCTTAGAGCCTCATCCTTTCTTTTCCTTTTTTACACTAACCTTAGCTTCACATCCTGATGCACTTTTCTGCTTGACATAATCATCCTTTCTGTGGTACTCGGTCTATCCAGGCCTTTCTCCCCTTTTACTGCCAGTGTCCAGAAAAGAATGGGAAAAATGGCTATCAGTTTACCGATACTGATTTTTAATATTGCAGTCCTAAAATTGTAACCACCCCACTCAAATTTCTGAATTGATGGAGATCCAGTCCTTTTTTCTGTCTTACTTTCTTCTTCTTTTTAGATTTTGGCATGCCTTTTCCCTTACCAGCACCCTCAATCTCATCTTTAATTTTGAGCAGTAGCGTAACGAAACTTGAGGGGTGCCCCCCCTGCAAGGTACATGGAGGGACCCCCCCCCCTCCGGACTCAATCATGAGCTTTCCGGTCAGGGTACAGTGCTGAGGGGACCCATGGAGCTTTGGGGCCCCCGCACCGCAGGGGCCTATTTTACGCCACTGGTTTTGAGATGTGGTTTGACAGCTCGTGATCCCAAAGTATCACTGCCCACAGATGTATATGTTGCCCAAAACATCTTCAGCATTTCCTGTTCTTGATCTTTAACAGGAACAGCTCTCAGTCTCTAGTGTATTGAAAGGGCTGCAGCTTCTCTGCGAATATTCCTCAGAATGATTGAGGAAACTATTTCAAAATTTCCCATTAATTTCATTCCTAAATCAAGAGCCAGTGGCATTCTGTGCTCACTTTGTACTTGTGTTACTAAGTCTTATTATACTGCCAATTAGGGTGTACCATGTGTAGCAGTATACATTTATGCGAATAATCTTCCCCAGATTTTGCACTCTGCTATGTGTGGCACCATCTCAAGGGGAAGACACATAGTGAAAATCCTAAACTTCTCTTGAGGTGTTATTTGAGTACAGACCGCTTCTATCAGATTTCATTGCTTTTTATGAGCACCTTGCCCATAATACCACCTATAGTCTGTGGACTGATTGCTTGTATGACAACCTGTGACTGTGGTGCTGGTCCTATAGGCGTTGCTCTACCTGTCCCAGGCCTGAACGTATCCTCAGGATCGAACCGATGCTCTTAGGGGTCCACCTCTCGACAGCCCCAAGTCTGGATATATATATACACGCAGACTTTAGGATGGTCAAGTGGGGGAAGGGAAGGATGGGGACAGCGGGGAGGGAGACCTGTGAATACAAGAGAAAAGATCATCAGCCTGGACCCTGCAGATATAAATGGCTATCACTCCTCCCACTATACCTAGATGTACCCAAACTTCCACTGACCTGTAAAGAAAGAAAATGCTGCTGTGCTGACAGGGGTGAGGAGCAGGTAATCACGAATCCTGACACCATATGCCTTAAGAAACAAAAACATATGAGGCTACCACTCTAGCATACCTGTCTAACCTCCAGACCTCTATAGTGTGTGGCACTCACTTTCTGTCTCTCAACACCTACCCTTGATATAAGTGTAGGAAGGCTGGAAGCTTCAAGCACTTAAGGATCACCTGCCTTGGACCACCCCTGTGGAGGTGAAAGCAAAAGGTGCATAAATACTTTAAATAACAAAGGTCATGAACATGAGGTGCAAGATAAAATCATAAGCACAACCGGAAGACTATGACTTGTGATGTCACACAATCCAAATAATGGTATCCAGTAAACATAAATGCATCAACAAAAGAACAGCGTTGAGAGTTTGAGCTCACTCTCTTAGTATCTCTAGCCCAATCCTTAATGTAGGCTACAAGGTTCTTCCCTGCATGAGCCACTGTCCTGGGCTCGCCAACAGGGAAGAAAATAATGAGAGTCCCCACAACGGGGTAAATGCAAATGTGAATTACTGCGCAATTGTTAATAGAAACAAAACAAATACCAATTCCCTCGCATGAGTCCCGTCATCCAAATGAAACAGTAGCAAGGACTCGCCAACGTAGGGAAATCAAGGTAATGAGCATTGACACGAGTAGTGCTCCCAGCAAGTACAAGATAAGCCCTCCTTGTACTCCAAATAGGCTAAAGGAAATAAGCGGTGACAAACGGCACCCTTACCCGACCAGGGAAACTCTTCAGTACGCTGCAAAAGGCCAGCGTTTCAAACCGGACATCAAGGAATAATCAGCAGCGTCTCCTGCCGATTCGTCGCCTTATCCCCGGTCTCGAGCGTCGCGTGCGGCGGTGCGTCTGACGTCAGATGTCTCCAGAGGCTGCTGGGAGTTGTGGTTCTCCCGCGAGCCACGATCCTCAGGTGCCTGGAAGTGCGGGGTTCCCGTGTCCCCTGACACTGCCTACTGTCATTTGCAGTATGCATTGTAGAAGTCGCCTGTACAAAGTTACTATTTAATTTCATAATCTTACTACATCCACAGGTTGCAAATTTACTGGATCAGTATATGGTGCATTCCCAGCCAATACAGGCCAAGTGGCCCGGTCCTTAAATATGGGTCCCAGTCTAACATTCTGGTCTCTGGTCTGTATATGGTTACGGGCCACCGAACACATTTTGGTGTTCTTGGTAGATTAAAGAGACCTCCAGGTCACAATATTCTTGGTACTGTTGAGGTCCTGCTGCAAGGGCATATATATGAAAATGCAGAGTGGCCTCATCTACTGCATTATTCTGAGTAGAAAATTTTAAAGACATACACAGCATGTACATTCACAGTGAATGTTACTGCACCCCCAGTTGTAGGCACACCTCTGTTTGTAAAATATTGTATAACTGCTGCCCAAGGAGGTGACCAATATTACAACAGATATCTCTGTATAGTTGTAATAATAGCTTTTTTGAGTGTCATCAAAAGCAACTCAAAGATTCAGATATTCTGGGTCCCACGTTGGGCACCAAATGACATGATCTGGATGCCCCCTAGAGCTGCAGGGGTCGGATTTGTACCCCCCTGGAACAAGGACATAGTCAGTGCTCCAAGACAAATTCGAAATCCAATTCAACTGCAACACATACACAACCCATCAAGCTGTACTGCTCTGGAAGTGTTTCTGAGAATGATCAGTCCCACAAGATAAGTTCATGGACATAGTGGAAGTCCAAACCTACTTTTGTATATGAATAACACACTCAAAATAGCACTAATAAATGTGATATCTATTTTAAAATGTGTATTTCAAAATCCTAACCTGATGCATACAAAATGAATGGAAACCACACAATATGCAAAGAGTAATGCAACTAAGCATATCATGGTCAGGAAAAACAGTAAGAACCTTTCCAACATGATTATTGAGTTCTTAGCATTCTGACACCCTCTAACTATTTCTAAGCGCTACGCTAACCTAGTAAGAGCAGTAAACAAGAAGCTTGTATTTGAGTTTCCTCAAAATGGCTCGCGCATCATACCTGTGTTTTTGTTATGAAATAGCAAGTCAGCTATTCCATATCACAGCTTGTTAAACAGCGACAGTCTGAAGGCAACTTCATCTTGCTGCCCCCAAAGTCACCTCCAATGACGGGGGTGCAGACCTGCGAGACCTCTGGCATGATAGTCCTAGCACAAAGTCCCTTTCTCACTATGGGTCGATACCTGGATTTTTATAATATCTGATCGCAGATTTTATCTTATGCTATGAAAACAAATGCAGCAGTTACAGACACTAACGTATCAACAAGACTAAACAATCATTGTGAAAAATGCATTCTCTCAATTCACAAATTGATATGCACTGGTATCGAAAAAAATAAAAAAAATGTCAGCTTAGACAGTGGACATGATAATATGGAAACTTAGAAAGTAAGGGGACATGACAGTGTGTCAGCTTAGAGAGTAAGGAGACATGACAGTAACATTTCTACATATGTTTTGAAAACTTCACAATTTCTATGAAAGAGATAAGTGAGTCTGGGGAGAGACAAAGAATGAATATGGAACAGAGCTGAACTATGGAAATAGAAGAACTCAAACGGGAACAATCACAGTGTTGAATGATGAATAAATGATGATGTAACTTTTAAAGCACACGAATGCCCGGAGGTGTCTTGGCGCTATGCGGAGCAGAGAAGAGTCGACGGTGTTCTGAGTAATGTAGGAGATCACTGATTAAAAAGCCAGGTTTTGAGTTGTTTCCTGAAAACAGGGAGTGAAGACATTATTTTCAGTTCAGGTGGCAAACGTTTCCATTTAAGAACTGTGACTCTGAAAAAGCTTCTCCCCCCCAGGTGGCAAGTTTGAAAGTAGCAACCTTTAAGTACTGGAACGCAGAGTTCTACCTGGTATATACCACTCAAAGTTTTTCTTAAAATAGGCTGGGGCTTTCCCGTAGACTGTTTTGTAGGCTAGGCAGAGTGCCTTAAAGGTGATACAATGGCTAACCAGGAGCCAATGCAGTTGTCTAATGGCTGGCCTATTATTCACAATAATAGGAAGACATAGGACAGAAGCATGATTGTCATGTGTGTTGAAGTGGGGTCAAAAACACAAGTTCTTCCAAATCTCTCATCTAAAACAGTGCAACTTACTTACAGTACTCTATGTATCTATAACCAGCATCATCACATCCAACTTGAGGAGTTCTCCAAACAATGGCAGCGGGCACGGATCTGGGGTGGCGGGGCGGGAGGCGAGGGAGTAAGGGGGTGAAAAAAAAGAAAAAGTCACCTACCTCCTCGCCTCTCTGTCCCACATCATCTCTCCTCCGCGTCCGCCGAACAGGAAGCAGCCAGGCTCCCCTGAGCCAATCACAATGCTGCAATGCAGCGTTGTGATTGGCTCCCCTAAGCCGATCACAACGCTGCAATGCAGTATTGTAATTGATCTGAGTGCCGTAGTTCGGCACTCGGATGAGGGCTGGGGACCTGGGCATGTTCTCAACCCAGGCTGTAATGCAGCCTGGGTGGAGAACATGCTAAGTGAGCATCACTGTTTGGCCGGTCTGAGACAGCCTGCCAAAGCATCATGCACACTTCAGTGTGCCCACCACTCCTCCCCTGCTCTGTGAGCAGAGCAGCCCCACCCCGCCCCCATGCTGCCGCAGTAGGAACAAATAAAATGATGAAAACATCAAGTTATTATCATTTTATTTTTCCTTTCTTTCACTGTTGCAAAGCAGTGAGTGGGGCGATGCTCCTCCGCCTTACCGGAGTAGCCGCAACTGTCTCCAAATCGTGCTAACAGTGTTAGCTTCGATACACATAAAACAGGCACAACAACGGCAGCAGCAGCGCAGACTCCCTTCAGACACAGAGAAGAGGTAAAGCACGGGGAAAATGCTGTTATGAAGGGCCTGCTCCAAAAGCTGCAGAAGTTAAAGGCTCACTGGGATGGCTTTTGCAATCCTTTGTTACATTACATCTCTGACTGAAAACACAGCTTCTCAAACTGAACTTCACAAATAACACTGCAAGAGAATAGCTTTAAGGGAGTGAGGGGATGAGGGTATTCGAAATCAAAGGAGTCAAATGCAGTGACACAGAGAGAGAAAAAGCATGATGATGAAAAAAAATTGAGAGAGACCTATTGAGAGAGTGAGTGTACAAGAATGAACTGATAAAAAGATAGGATCAATGAAGAAGTGAAATGATAGGCGAAAGAATGGAAAGAAGAGACGATAAAAGGGAAGGATAAAACAAAAAGCATGAAAGACGGAATGGATTCAAGGTGAAAATGATGAAAGGAGCAAGGATTAAAGAAAGAAGTACATTATGAAAAAGGAAAGATGAAAGAGGATGTGTGGAGTAAAGGAAAAAGAGGAATTAAGAAGGGAAAAAATAAAAGTAAGGAAGAAAATAGCAATAAATAATGTACGCAATGAGTAAATATGAAAGATAAAAAGAAAGAAATGTATGATGAAAGAAAAGAAGAAAGGTTGAAAAATAATAAAATGTGTAAAGTGGAAAGAAAGAAATAGATAAAATATGAAAGAAGTTAAAATGAAAGAAAGAATGAAAAATATGGAAACAGTTATGGAAATAAAGTAAGAAAGATGGAACAAAAGAATGAAGGAATGAAAAGCAAGAAAAGCTCAAAAGAAGCAAAGAAGACAGAATGAAATACAGAAAAGACTGAATAGTGGATGCGAAAAAAGTGGAAGGAAAAAGGAACCCAAGAAATAAAATATGTTAAGAAGGAAATAGGAAGATGAAAGCAAGAAGAAAAAAAGGAAGTTGCCTGACAATACGACAAGAATTGCCATCATTGTTCCATGCTCAACTTTATCGCAGGTGGACACTAGCATGCTATGCTTGGCCAGAATATGCAAAGAATTATCGCCCTTATTCAGGATCAGCACTATACAAGGTGTGGGCACCATCATACCACGACTGCTTAAAATATGTAATGCATTACAACAAATATGTCAGGGCAGGAATTAAACCAGAGGAGTGTATCATTATAAAGAGGGTGCCTAAAATATGTCATTTTTTACTACCATTGTGCCAGTTTCAGTATTGTTCCAAGTTGTAAAGCATTGGCAACAATTGCTCTCAGTGGGCCAATTCATAAACTGCATTTGTAGTACTTAAAGTGGTATTAGAGTAATATCACTTACATACCACAAAATGCTATTCACAGACCTATCTGCCTCTTCTATGCAGAGATCTCCATCAAGAGGCAGAGATCTGGGCACACATAATCCTGCGATTTTGGTGTAAATGTGGGAGGGCAAAAAGGAGAGGTAGGAAAATGGTGAATACTTACTCCTAATTGGGAGGGGTTTAGGGAGGAGTATGGGAGATTTTGCTAATGCTAATACAAACACTAATACAAACACCTACCCACCCATAAAAGAATATGGCCATTGCTATTCATAAACTACATATCTGAAGTTACTACAGCTCTAAAGGCACCAAACGAGTAGTAACCGTACTTCAGCCCACCCTTGGAATAAGCCTAGCACCATACATGGCCACTCGCAGGTACTGCAACTCACTCCCATGGAAAATAACGGAGGCAGGGACTTATTGTGCCACTCCTGGAAATAATATTAAATAAATTAACTAACTATTTTGGCTTTAAAATTAAATATATTTGTAAGCATATATGTAATTATTTAGCATGAAGAAGTTAGATTAAATTAAAAGTGAATTAGTTTATAATAAAAAAAATACTAATTCATTTATTTTTTACAAATAATCAAATACAAATTTTAAACTTAATTAAAACATTACATTATTTTAAATAAATACAAAAGCATATCACTTAATTAACGTTACTAAAGGTTCATTAAGGATTAAAATGTAAGTGTGGGTGCGTCTTTTTAAATTTTGGTTAACGAATACTATTTATGAGCTGAATTAATATAATTTAATTAATTTTAATACATATTTTATTTGCTGAATTAGTGTGCTGTATCATTTTATTTTGTTAGTCTAGGTCAATAGCAATTATTTTAAATTAACTTACATTTTTATTTTACATTAAAATATATATATATTTTTTAAATATTTAATAAACCTTATTGTTTTTTCCAATACTTTAACATAGTGATATCTCAGTCCACATGTGACAAGTAATTGTAAATCTACACTCGGAAATAGTGGATAGCAACAAACTGTAGAATTGCACCTTGGTGCAGGAATAGATTTACACATGAGTAAATCTACACGTGTAAATTTACCTTTGTGGATCAGGGTCAATATGTCCAGAATTACTATTGTATTGGCAAGGCCAGCAATATATCAGATGTAAGAGCCATCATACCATGGGCACTCAAAATGTGCCATGATTTGCTACCTTTACTCCAGGGCCAATAGAGTATCAGACAAGGAAACACCATGCCATGGAGCCCACAATATGCCAGATATTACCACAATTATGCCAGGACCGATCCTTTATCAGGTCTGGGCACCACAATGAGATAGATGTTTACAAAATGTCAAGGTTTCCAACCATTCTTTAATGACCAACACAATAAAGAGGTATGCCATAGCATTCTGTCAATGCCCATAATATACCAAAAATTTCATCATTATACCAGAAAATGTATGCCACTGGTGCCCACAATAAGTCAAGAATTACCAGTGGTAGCCTTATACCAGCGATGCTCACATATTCCAAGAACAGCCATCATAATGCCAGTGGGCACATCACTTTAGACAAACATACCTCAGTGTGTATCTTCTGCTCACACACACATGCATGCTCTCTCTCTCCCTCCTTTCTTCTCGCTCTCTCAGATTCACAATGGCTCAACATGGCTTGGACATCTGCAGTGATCCGAAGTTCAAATACTGACCAGGCAGACTCATCTTTTCAGACTTCCACCCATCTAAGGACGACAAATTAAGTAGCATTAAATTGGGTAATATTAGTATATGCTCTTTGCGTTGTTTAGAAATGACAGAAGTGTTACGAGGCTCTATATAAACAAGTTATTATTAGTTATCCAGATTCAAGGCTTTTCTTTTTATTTTATACATGCTTGCATTCTGCCCCACCTGTTTGCAATCCTCAGCTGCAGGACCTTATAGAAAGCCCTGTGCTGTCACTCACACTGAGATGTCTCTTTCTTACCTGTGGTTTTATAATCTCTAGCGCGCTCTCTGACTCTGCTTTTCATTTCTCACTGCTTTTTCTATATCAGGTTGTTCCTCTGCTCTGCTGTTTCTTCTGGCTGTCTTTTCATTCTTGAAGATTCAGAATTGTCCCTCTCTGCTCACGTTTAATTACAGTCAGAGATACTGTAGGAAACTGTGTTTTTGTTGCAGTAGTCCCCCCACTTTTGCCTGGTATTTGATGCAACTTTGACTGGAGTGCACTGGGTTCCTGCTAACCAGGTCCCCAGTGCCAGTGTTCATTCCCCAAACAAGGTAACTGCTCAATTGATTCCCAGTTGGCCAGACCTTTAACACCTATGTACGTCCCTAGTAAGTGGTACCCCTGGTACCTAGGGCATAGGTACTAAAGAGGGTCCCTAATTGCTGCAGCATATCTTGTGCCACTCTAAGGGACCCAGCACCAAACTCATGCAGACTGCCACTGCAGGATGTGTGACAAGGTGGTCTAAAAAGTGAAAACACGACATGGCACACACCTTATGTGCCATGTCCCCTAACACTACATGTAATATTTGTGAGTCACCCCTACAGCAGGCCTTACAGCCCTAAGGCAGGGTGCATTTTATTACATGTTAGGACATAACTGCATGAGCAGATATGCCCCTGTGCTGGCCAGTTAAATTACTGACAGTACAAGTGAAGAGGGAAGCCATCTTAAGGATTGTACTGGACACTGGTTAAAACGAGTTTCCCAGCTACATAATGGCTTCACTGAAACCTATGGTGTTTGGTATCAAACACTTCATATTAATAAACCCACACTGAATCCAGTGATGGGTTCATTAATACATGCACCCAGAGGGTACCTTAGGGGTACCCGCTGAAAACCTACTGACCTCTAGTGAATTGGCTGACTGGTCCTGTCCGGCCTGCCACCACAGACACATTTCTGACCCCCTGGAGGTGAGAGCCCATGCTCTCTGAAGCCGGGAACAATGCCTGCTCTGGCAGGAGGTGTTGGCACCTCCTCCAAGCAGGATGACTAGTAATCAGCATATCAAGGCAGGAGGCTTCAAAGGCCTCTACCACTTTTGATATGTGACTCTGGCTTCCTCCAAACAGGGGAAATGACACCCCTGCCCAGGGCCCATTTGGCATCAGGACAGGTGGGAAAATTAGCTAGTCAGGAGGCGTGTTCACCCTCATGCTAGTACCACCCCTAAGGTGGGCTACCTGAAGTGAACACGACTAGGAAAATTCCATCATCTTGGTTTTTGGTAGAATTAGGTCCTCTGGGTCAGGGTTATGCCCACTTCCTACAGGGAGTGGTCATATAGAGGGTTTAGTCACCCTACAGGTAAGTAGCCCATTGGCTACTGCCTGACACTCCCTTTAACACCCCTAAATACAGTATTTAGGTTGCACCCCGATGCCAGGATTTCAGATTCAATGGACACAAAGAAGGAGTGGACAAAGAAGATTGCTGACACGAGAACAGAGGAGCAACCACTGACTTGGCGCCAACCCTGCCAGCTTGCCTGCTGCACCCAACCCTCGTGGATAAACCGGCCCGTCCTGCCGCTGTGCAGACTCCAAGCAACCTGGAGGGTAGCCAGTGCTTCGCAATTCGTCAGAGAAACTCCCTTGGAGTAGAGGAGCTACTCATCTGCAACTGCAGGCACCAAAGAACCAAGTTCCTGTTCGCCGTGCTGCCGCTTATCGGGACTACCGATGCAGCAACCGGCCACAAAGAGGTCACCGTGCTCCCACAGGTCGGATCTGTCCTCCCTCCAAGTGTGGGGGCGCCAGCATCAATACCTGGGGTACGGGACCCCTTGCTGCAACCAAGGCTTGTGTCCAGACCAGACACCAACCCGACGCCTAAAGGAATCACTGCACCCAAGGCCCACAGCCCATGGAGAAGTGGGCCAACGGTGTCCCTATGTGCCCGAGCAGCTCAAGGACCGACCCCCCCCCGTGGGTTCACCTGGGCTGGCCCCCAGTCCGAGCTTGCAGCCTCTTTCCGATCGGATTGTTCCCTGTTGAAGTAAACGGGGCAACCAATGCTGAAATACACCTCTGCAACCAGCCGCCCCAGTGCTGCCTGAGGTGACCTGTTGGTGTGGAATATGCCTCCTTATAACGCATGCTTTTTTCCCGCAGGCAATTACAACACAGTCGTTACAACGACCGCGTTGTAACAACGCATACCATTACCCCGCAAGTCGTAACAACGACTTGCTCTGGGGGGGCGCTGGATGTTGGAATAGTATAATTTACTATTCCAACTCCAGTATGTGCAATAGTAGGGAAGGTTTGGATTTTAAATCCAACACCTTCTGACCCCTCCGCAAGTTGTTGTTCCGATTTGTGGAGTAATGGTATGCGTTGTTACAACGCAGTCGTTGTAACGACCGCATTGTAATTGGCTGCGGGGAAAAAGGATTCGTGGTAAACGATGTTTACCGTTGGTGTGGCCTTGGACCTTGCCCCATATTCACCTTAAGTCCAGGAGAAGGGTCCCATAAATCAATGATAAGTGCCCGAAAACAGTATATGTTTTTCACCCATAGGATAACATTACAGCTCCAGAAGATGCACTGTGTGAACTTTTGAAACCTGTAAAAAATAAATAACTTGAAAAGTACTTATCCGATTCCGATGACCTTGGTATCTAAATTCATATAAAAATCTGTGCTATTTATTAATTGGTGTTGGATTTCTTTATTGAGTGTGAGTCTCACTTACTGCCTTTGTCTGTGCAATAAATGCTTAGCACTACCCTCTGAAAAGCCTAACTGCTTGCCCACATTACCACAATGAGAGCATTTGGGTTATAGTTTGTGCCTCTGTAAACCAATTGGGATTTGCCTGGGCTCTTTACACAGTGTACCTCATTTTGGTCCACTGTATAAAGAGCCACCTTCCTACAGATACTTTGGTCTTTTTCTGCCAATCCTCAGTAGTTCAGAGACAAAAAGTAAATAATATTGCAATATTGTTGCTTTCTGACCACTGCGCTACCATATCCCACACAGCAGGCTTAGCAAATCATAAGCAGCAGGTGTTTCGTATGTTTGGCTCCACCTATGCTATAATCATGCTGAATAAGTAGGGGAGGGTCAGTTTGCATGGTAAGGAACCCACTGTCCCCTCCAACGTACAGAGGGAGCTGTGGGTGCTTGTTTTATACTCCTGAGACCCACATGGCACATTCTATGGCCTGTGATTAAAAATTGCAACATTTTATGCAGCTACGACACTGGTGAAAATGGGTAAATTGGAGACAGCACTCTGTCACAAAAAATGTGGACAGGAGGGAACTTTTTATCATATGCTATGGAGCTGCCCAGCACTTCAGGGGTATTGGACTGCTGTGATTGATCGTCTTAACGGCGTTTGCTAAAGTGACATGGAACTGTCAGCAAAATGGTCGCTCCCTAAATATTTGGATGAAACTGATCTTACTCGAATGAACTGCCTATGGTTTACGCTGGGGTTGATGGTGGCTAACCGCAACATAGTACAGCTCTGGGGAGCTAAGACAGTACTGGAGCTACGTGATTGGAAGAGGGATATGTATTGGAGAGAGCGGTCTATGAGACCAGGAGTTGTCCCAACAAATGGACTAAGATGTGGGAGAAATGGAATGTGTATTGGCGAGAGCTATGCACACCAGGGGCCGTATTATACATATGGAGCATTTTCCTTGATTGCGCCGGGTGCACCTTTTAAATTGTACGCCCGGTGCAATCAAGGAAAATGCGCCGTATGAGGGTGAATGCTCTGCCCCCAGGGCAGCCGCAAACTCGCTCTTCCCTGGAGGCAGCTCATTCATGTGAAAAATGGAGCGGCTGCTTTGAAGCCGCTCCGTGTTTTCACAGTGCAGGTGGCATCTGGGGCAATTCTATAATACGGTGCCAGTTGCGGATACCAACCGAGATGCCTGGGTCGGAGACACCTGGACTTTGTTGCTGCCCAGTGAATAGTTGTTGGGGGGTAGTTGGGAGCTTCGGGGATACAGATATCAAATGGGAATGTGTCACTGTGTGCCAATGTATTCTTATTCTTACAAAGATATGTGCTGCTTGATGTCACCATGATTATGTTTGATTTGTATGCAATAAAAAGATATTTTAAAAAAATTGCAAAATTCTTACGTTTTGCGGATGGGCTTAAATGTCAACACTACATGCTAGATCAAGTCACTGCAGCTGAAAGGCCACCAAAATAAGTACAAGATATATTATTATTTGTACTCCATTTTTCACCCAATGACTACGCTCCAAATGTTCCCATTGAACGCAAGAACACAGTTCCTATACTTTTTTAGACCACTGCTGTGGATAATATTAACATGGATGCAAGCATAAGTCATGCAACAAACTTGAGGGCGCTGCCATTTTATAATCAGCAAGGCACGGTGGGGCGAATGAACCAAGCAGTGTGCTTTAGACGGGCCGCCACATGAATGTAAGAGGATGAGGTGTATGAAAGTGACATGAAGAACCAGATTTACTAACTTTCATGCAATGCAGTATGAAAATCTGCAGTGCAGTGTGGGGTGAATGGTAAAAAATTGGGCAGGGTCACATTTAGCGAGAGTAACATACACAATCATGTCACTGGTGGAACTTGCTCTGAAGTAGGCATTTTAGGGTGATGGTAGGCGTTTATCAAAGGCGCAAAGGTAGGGCAGTAGTAGTACCATACGAGGTAAATTCTCCAATACAAGCGCCCAAGGGTAACCCACACAAGATGTGTAATTTTGTAGTAATTACACATCTTATGCAATATAAATAAGTGCCAGTCCTCCTATATGCCAACGATGTGGAGATTTTTCATATCGCTCAGATGAACGTTTGGCACAAAAAAGTTTTTGTGGGCGAAAATTGATTGCCGTTTGGAGAGCAGAGTGCCACCATGCATCACACGAGCACTGATATAAACAAAATCAATCTTGTCTTAAGGTTGTGTGTGGGGAGTCGATGTGAAGGGATAGTCCTGGAAGGGAGTGGTCCTTCAAATGCCAATAGAAAGAGATGTGTGTAGTGAAAATAAAGTGTCTCAAACCAAGTTTGGAAAGGAAATAGGGTTTATTAAGAATATAATTTGATCAGGGCCCTGCTAGCTTCTGGCATCCAAGGCACACTGGAGCCAACTGGAGTCCTATTGAACATTCACTGAATATAAATACACATACTCAAAACAGAGACAACAGTGGTGTTTTGAAGGGGATAACACATCCCACATTCGGTTTATACTCATGCACCACCATCCTCATATCAGTGTTAAGCAGTGTGCGGATTGGTTGACAGAAAATTGTTTTTCCCCTTGTGGTCAGATCATTCACAATCAGCTGTGAGTTATAGCCCCATTTCCCACATTTAATTCTATTCTGTCATTGAAAGTAGGTGGTGGAAGATTCTTATCAGTTCTTAACGAGGATTAGTGCTCAGACAAAGGCCTTTGTAAAGGTAAGTTGGGACCTTGGGAATGAGTTTTTCCCTGTCTCCTCGGGTTCAGATTGTGAGATGCAATGTTCATCTCAACTTCTTCTTGTATCTTGTGAGTGAGACACGGTGTCATTCGTACAGTAGCTGTCCTTAACCAGCTCACCATGTCTCCAGCCTCCCTTTTCACTTTAGGTTCTCTTATGAGCCTGAATTGGGTTACAGGTTGGGTTATAGGTTCATCTTCATATCAGAACATTCTTAAGTCATGTCTCAACCAGAACTCCTGGTCGAGGCTGTGTCACAATATTGTATGAATACTCGAACTAATTGGACTCTGGGACCAACTTCACCACTCTCTAAGGTATTCAAAGAGCGGGAAGGTTAAGGCCAGAGGTAGCTGATTCCTTGATACCTGGTACTTCATGGAGGGATGCATACTACATCATACTCATGTTCATCATTCCTAAAGAAGCTCTAGGCCAACATCAAAGTGGGTCCATGATGCACTCACTTGCACACATGAACCCTGTCCCATTGAATCCCAAGACATCATGTGCTATCAGACCTATTAATAGAGCAGGAAACCTATATTGCAGCTATTGTTAAGGAGACTAAGTAAATCCTCAAGGAACTCACTACAAGTCTTTGGAATAACGGCAAGTTCTCTCTACTAGGCAATTGACTTTACTGTGTTAGTTAGACTTGGTTAAAAGATGACAATTTTTTTATAGAAACAGTTGAGATTAGTTGGTGACATCAGCTAACTGTACTAGTAAGGGAGAAGCAGAGTTAAGTCAGTTTATAGACAACAATACAGACACTAGAACACCACTTTAAATAATTAGGAAAATGAATAAGGTCAGTGGGGCATCAATGTCAATAGCGCTAAGTTAGAAAAGTGTAGAAAGAGCCCATTTGGATGGGTTGTCAGCTCAATCTCATTCAGTAAGACCTGCAATTACTCCGATCATTTCCAGACCAGGGTCTCAATCACCACCAACAATGCAGGACTGTGATGCACTTCGGAAAAAAGGGGAGGAGTCAAGGTCAAATTCATGTATTTGAGTGGATACTGCCAGCAAAAAACATTCAAAGATGCAAAAGTGATATATTCATATCATCTTATGCAGAAGTACTCTTTGATCTCTTTCTCCTGTTATCAATGAGCGGAAGTTAAGCCGACAATACCCAAAGTCTAATCTCAATCACCAGCAACAATGAGGGAGGATGCAGCACTTAAAAAAAGGGGCTGATCCGAGAGGGAATTATGGAAAGTACTCCGGGGACATAAAGGGCATATGTACATCCTTTCTGCTCCCCTGGGGCACTTTGGTATTCCAGAAGGGATCACAAACGCTTTAATCAGTCGGTCCGTGTTTCACTAATGTGCTGCCCCAGGGCAGTGTGAGTTCACAGCTGCTGTGGGTGCAGTGCATTATATGTAGTAGAGCACACTGTCTGTGTTTGTGCCTGGCACACCTAGTTAAAGTTACCCTGCAATGCAAACAGGGACAGTGCCTCTCATTGTACAGTATGGCTAATTGGTGACTTAAAAAAAAACCTAAACTGGTAGCTATATAATCCAGTTTTAATGAGAATACTGTGACTGGCTCAACCAATATGGCCGCCGAAGTTCTTCCATGACCTAAGACCAAGTCACAGTGCAATTTAAAGGTTAGGCAAGAGGATGTTTCCATTTTGAATTGCCATAACTGTTCCATTGAATTGCATTGACAAATGTGGACACTGTTCCTCAGTTTACCAACTTGATTAAAAATGTTGTGTTAGAGGAATCAAGTCTCACAAGCAAGGTGCAAGGCTCTGTAAATGGTGTCTGTGTTGAACATATCCAGTATCTACCAGTCACTGTAAACCCTGTGAAAACCTTTAGATGACATTATTGTAGCTGTAAATTGGCAATCGGATAAGCTGTAACACAGCTAAACACTGAACTCTCCACCTTTATTGCGGAAAACGAAATCTTGGATCAGAGTCAGTTTGGTTTCCGAGCAGGTCACAGCACCGAGACGGCTCTAATAAAAACCACTGAGGAGATCCGAAAAACACTAGACGGCGGGGGGTCGGCAGCCCTCGTTCTCCTCGACCTGTCCGCGGCATTTGATACCGTGGACCATACGATTCTGGTCAAACGTCTAAAAACCATTGGGATAGGAGGAAGGGCCCTTTCCCTTTTAACGTCTTTCCCTTTTAACGTCATTCCTTTTGGACCGAACACAAACTGTGCAACTGGGCAATTTTAAATCTGCACCCTTCATCCTGCCATGTGGGGTGCTGCAGGGGTCCTCTTTGAGCCCCACGCTTTTTAATATTTACGTCTCTGAACTAGCCTCTCTGATTAGAAGTTTTAACCTATGTCCCACCTCTTATGCCGACGACACTCAGCTGGTCATCTCAGCGGTGGACAAGGACATCAACTATTCAACCAAACTTCATGATTGTATGGTCTCCCTGAGCGACTGGATGGGTAGGCACTGCCTTAAGTTGAACTCAGGAAAAACTGAGGTGGTGCTATTTGGAAACCTCTCCCCCCAGTGGTCACCAGTTTGGTGGCAGGACACACTGGGCACTACTCCTACACCAGTGGCCAAGGCTAAGAATTTGGGGGTCATTATAGATGATAAACTCAACATGAAGTCCCAAGTTTCAAAGGTGGTCTCTTCCACCTTTCTCACTATTAAAATGGTACGGAAAATTCTGCCTTTCATTCCTATAAACACTAGAAAAACAGTGATGACCTCCCTTGTGTTATCCAAATTGGATTACTGTAATGGACTGTACATCAACCTACAATCCAATTTACTCAGAAGGTTGCAGGCAGTACAGAACGCCGCGGCTAGACTGGTCCTGGATGCTCCTAAATATCACTCTATTCGAGCAGGCATTCAGGAACTACACTGGCTACCAGTCGGCCAGCGGATCAAATAAAAGGCACTTTGCACTGCCTTTAAGGCCCTGCATGGAGAAGGACCACGATTTCTGATAGACCTCTTCAGCTGGTACTCTCCCAACAGATCGCTTCGTTCAGCCAATGCCTTCCTGATGCTCACCCCCAGAATTAAAAGGACTAATTGGGGGGGAAGGAGTTTCAGCTATAACACTATAAAGGAGTGGAATGCCCTTCCGCTCCCTCTTAGGAAGTCCTCTTCCTTGTTTGAGTTCAGGAAACTGCTCAAAACATGGCTTTTTAGAAACTAGCTTTTCTGATACAGTTTCTGGAGACCGTGAGCGCCTAGACACCTCCGGGTAGTAGTGCGCGTAATAAATTGTTATAACATAACATAACATAAAAACTAACAACTTTTGTCTCCTCCATTGTTACCAGGCTGAGTAACTTGACCAACCTCTTTTCTTTAATTAAGGGTGAGTCTAAAATGCTTCCTACAATTTGTCTCTGCTCCTTCAGTTCTTTCCTTTTTAGTAGGGATATTTAAAAAAGATTGGTCATTGTATGAGTTAGAAGGCAAAACACACAAGGAGGGTATGTCTTTAGACACTGATTTATCATCAAAGAGGGCTTGTCAATCTCTTACTGAGAATTTGGAACAATTTGTTTAGGCTGTTACCCCGTTGAAGCTCTGCAGGTGATGGGATCTTGATGCAGACCAGTATTGCTCCTCCTTCAGTCTTCATATTGCCCTCTCTAGGACAGGACATTTATAACGTTGTTACAAAACAGTAGATTCCGGAGTCTGATCCACAGATTCAATAATCTTTAGTTTCATTCTGACTATCAAATAAAAATAAAAAACGATTTAAAAAAATCAAAAAGTACAATGAGCCGCCTCAGAAATGGAGGGAACTCAAACATTCTACAGGCTAACAAAGTTTTCCCTATAGTCTCAAAAATGCAAAATCAAACTCAGATTACACAGCCTTTGCTTATATTGTATGACAAACATTGACTGCAGCTCTTTAGCAAGAGCATTAGGAAATAACAGATGAAAATGTATCCAATGCTCCTACAAAAGAGAAAATCAGATCAATAAACAGACCTCAAAAATAAAAATCTTAAGTTATAAAATACTTTACAATATATTTTATTTTAATTTAAAACAAAATAATAATAAGCATTCAAAACATTTTTCATATTTATTTTTGAAACAGTTCCCATGGTTTTTCTTAGAATACAGTGTAAACAAATTGTCCTTATTTATTTTTACAGGACTCCGTGATGAATATGGTTGTGTGTCTGTTTCTACATTCGGAGGAGTATCGCAGTGGAGAGTGATCAGAAGATAGAGCTCTGGTAAGGTAGGTCTTTTTTAACGTTTAATACATAAGTGTAAGTTAAGCAATTTACTACTAAGCAAGAGTAATGGAGGTAGTTGAAAGCAAATTAATATAGTTAAGTGTAATTTAATGTTTACTAACCAGAATTAAATCCCCACTGAAGATTGTTTTTGCATCGGGCCCTTGTCATTTGTTTTTCAAAAGTAAAGAAAGCATTCTGAAAAAGAATTTACCAAAAATGTTCAAGGACATTGTATAAAATGTTTTATTTACTTTTATAAACAAAAAACAAAATGTTTTTTCCGCTGTTTTTTTTTTTTTTAACGATGTTCCAGAGAAAACTCAAAAAAGAAGAAAAGAAGATAGGTTCAAAAAGAACATTTTTTACCAGTGAGGGAACAAGTTCGGACAGAATGTTGCCTAATTTGAGAAGAAAAGTAGAAGCAGGATTAAGCAGAAACAAAGTTTGAGAAGAAAATAAAAAAATTTTGGAACAACTTTCATTTCATTTTGTCTCTACAGTTTTAGAAATAGAAAATTTGGGACTCAGGGTGTGGATTTGTTAGAGTGTAGATTACTGGACAGAGTGATTCTTGGTGATACAAAACTAGACGGCTATCCCCAAGGGCTGAAAAAAAGAAAACAACTCCAGATAAGATATTTTAATAATTTAAATGTTTTCATTTAAAAAAATAACAATGTAAAATATATTTAGGATAGCAAAACAGGAAAGTAATCCAAAGGAGTTTTTGTAATGAATAATGTCAAATATATGCAATGCTTTTCAGGTAGTCTGTAGCCCAGAGTAATGTAAACTCTTATAATTTAGATACTGATCTTTGAGACATTTCCTTGCTTTTTTTTGATATTCGAGGGTGCAGGCTAGCAGTTAAAGATTGTGCTTGTTGCTTTTCTTCAAAATTTTCAAGAAATGGCACAAATTGGGGTGACTTTTGCCAATTGCATTATTGATAGAGTTGTGCCAACCCTCAATGTTTATTTTTGTCCCTCCTTCCAAACAGGTCCTGTCGCAGTTCCACCACTGTATAGGAAAATGTGATTTCCTTCTACGGCCAGACCTGTTCAGACACCCAATCCATTTGTCTTCAAAATTTAGGCCCTCATTATGATGGCGGTCGGTCAGGCCACCAACCGTCATCGTATCGGGCAGCTGACCATCTGACAATGAGTCGTCGGTCCCAGCTTCCTTATTAGGATAAGACCGCCGAGCAGGCAGTCGTAAAGTGCTTTTTTCTACTGTGGGAAAAGGGCAGCAGCACAAGCTGCAGTAGAAAAAGGCACTTTGTGAATATCCATGCCCCATGTGGTGCCTGGCACACGGTCCATGGTACATGTGCCCTCAGGGCCACTGAACAGTGGCCTACGGGGGCGGGGTACAGGGGCCCTGCTTGTGGCCCCCAAAGTCCCTTTCTGTCTGCCTTTTCATGGTGGTGGGACCGCCATGAAAAGACCATGAAAAGGCACTCAGAAAGGCACATCCTAATTCCTATGGCGGTGCCTGCGCAGGCACCGCCACCATTGTAGGGTTAGAATTCAGACTGCTGCCCCGACGGATCTTGGATTCTGTCGGAGGTGGCGGTCTTACCCCACGACCTCTGCGGTCCACCCGGCTGCATAGTAATGCGATGGTCGGACCAATGCCGTAGATGTCGGGCGGGCTGCCACCAACAGGATGTCAGTGGCGGTCCGCCCGCCATCATAATGAGGGCCTTAGTAAAGGGGCCAAATTCTGTTTGCTTGGCATAAAGTATTCTGATTGTACAATGGAAGTGTAGTAGTTGTCTACACTTTCAGGATGGACAAAGCAGAAAGCAGTTCGTTTTTATACCTCAAATTTCATTTTACTACTTGAGATATAGAGTCATTATATCCATAGGATAGGATGGGATTTATATTTCGGCAGACGGGATATCCGTCACCATTGTGACGGAGTAACACGTTCGGTGAGATCTAAATCAGGCCCTTAGTTTTGTACTAAAATATTGTGCCATGAGGCCTGGGAAAAGTGAAAATGCAACCTTGAGTTTGTGTAGTAAGGTATAATTTTATAATTGTATTTATCATTTGGATTTTGAAATTAATTATAATTTTTCTGGGACTATTTTGTATGGTTTTAGATTTTACAACTGACAAAAACACAGTATATGTAGTAGACTGTTTGTCAGGCAGTAATGCATAAATTAGTGGTACAGTTGTATTAGAGACAGATGCATGTATTGTGTATAAATTGGGCAAAAGGATGTGGAATGGATTTGAATGTTCCATCCATTGCCCAAATATCTTTAGTCTCAAGGGTAACAGCATTAAGAGGGATAGAGAAAATTAGCATACGTTTTTTGGGCTGTGGTCATCATACATTAAAAATTGTTCTTTAGTAAAATATTGTGTTATCTCTTGAGGAATGTTAATGTCTGAAAATGTATGTGAGGTTCTAAGATGAGGATTACTTGCCTGTTTTGTTTACCTGAATCATTTGTCTTAAATTAGGGATAGCAGGCATTCTACTGGCATTATGCAACAGAATATTCAGAGCAACCTCCCTCAGAACTGCGCCACAGGGTTCACTGGAGGTGACTCAAAGTTCTTTTATGTGTTGTATATTTTCTCTAACTCCCGTTGCAGAGGCAGAGTGGTAATGCTCTGTGGTCCTTAGAACAAGTTCTCCAAGAGAAATGGCTCTGCCTTTGCAACGGGTTGTAATGTAATCTACACACCTCCAGTGTCTTCTGGGCTTAGTAAATATACCCTCCACTGTCCAGCACCTTTCCTGGGGTCAGCTGTGACTGCAATTAGAATAGTAAACATGTATCTACACTCAGAAACCAGTAACGCTCATTTCAAGGTTGTTATTCCTTTTTATTGAACTAAAAAGATTTAGTTTGCTAAAGATGCTTTCTTTGGGAAACTTTATGAGATGATTACTTTCCTTTTTGTTTGTATGTTGGGTTGCTGAGGTGACTTTGGTTCTGGTATTGGTTGAAGACTTCTTTACTGTTCGTAAGCAATGTGAGCACAGGGCAAAGCTGAAAAGTTTATGAGAAATAATCAAATCTTTACTGTTATTGAGCAATATTTTTTAATTTGTTTTATTTGTATTGAGCAGAATCCCAAGTCAAGTACTTGTAGAAACATACTGTAAAAATGGCATACAGAATACAATTGATATTACCAAGAACATATATAAATAGACGAAGAATCACATAGTTTAGGACAATCAATCTATTAAAAACCATAATGATGAACTGTATTATAACAATCAATAAAGTGACCAAGTGCCGATTTAGATCTCCTCCTCCACAATTGCTTTGTTCATTCAATAGTAAAGAACATTTTACAGTACAACTATACTAGAAGCCATTATTAAAGTGCCATTGTGCCACATTGAACCCCCTTCACCTTTACAATTGCTTCATACCGTCAATAATTACAACAAAGTATATATTACAGTCTTACTAGCAGCAAGTCATATATAGTAACAAAGTTGGAAATCCCCGATATCTGCAGCTTGCCCTCATGGAGTTCCCAGTTGCTCTGCTGCTGTATCGGTGCCCAGCTCTTCTTTTGTAAAGGCATGTGTGGTAATGCCATACAACACTTAATTGTCTGGTGGCAGCTGTGCAGTCAAGCCAGACCATAAAAACAGTATACTGAAAATTCTCTATTCATGTAAGCAAAATAAAGAAAAGAGATAGAAGACTCTATCACAGTGAAAACGTTAAGGAAAACCTATTGGTAGTCACACATAATAGCATAATAGACCCACAACCATATAGGAAAGGCTATGAACAGAAAAAGAAAATTCAACAGTGTATATATATATATATATATATATATATTATCTACTGGCGGTCGCCAGTAGATAGTTATAGTTAGGACCTATTTTCCATAGGAAATCTGCGACATTCTATTTGAAATAACTCTTGCGTCAGGTTGACGAATCTTCGTGAAATTTTCAAACTTTATGGCCCGCTCCGGTCCGCTCCTACCCTGAAAGTCTCAGGGTGATTCGTCAAGCGGGGGCCGAGAAAAAGGGGGTCCCAAAACGTGTTTTCGCCATTCATTTTCCCATAGGAAACTTTAGACACGGCTACAGCTCGAACTGCTGAACGTAATTACACCAAATTTGGCAAAGAGGTAGTTCTTGGTTCAGAAAGAACCCTTTTTGTTAAATGGTGTAAATCCGTTCAGTAGTTGCGGAGAAATTAAAAATATAAGAGTCAAAAAATCAATTTCCCATAGGAAACTTTATGCAAGGCTACAGCCCGAACTGCTGAACGGAATTACACCAAATTTGGCAAAGAGGTAGTTCTTGGTTCAAAAAGAACCCTTTTGTTAAATGGTGTAAATCCGTTCAGTAGTTGCTGAGAAAATCAAAAGTAAAAACACATATATATCTGGGCGGAGCCTAACCACACATGTCATCGTGAGATCTGATTGGCTGTCAGCACTTCATCCTGGAATTGCTGGCAGCCATCTTGGGACCAATATAAATGCATTGTAGTGAATCGAAGATTTTGAGGGTTACCAAAAGGAGAACTATAAAGGGTGATAACAGACTTTAGTTACATTAGAATTCATTTGTTGATGGTACCATACTAATTTCAGGAATTGTGGTGTGTTCTAAGGTGATTTTACCCTGTGAAAAACCTTCTGCTGGGATATCATGAATCATGTTTGAGAGAAAACTATTTTCACATGCTTGTCCCATACAGTTTTGGAAGGTGCTCCAGAAGCTAAAATGAGAGCATATTTTCTGTAAATTCACATTATCTTTCTCAGTCATGTGAGAATGAAGTCTGACATTCTCAGTAAAACATGTACATCCAACAAGGGCAGAGACTGTCAGTTGATTCCTTTGTGTTCTACTGCAGCTTCCCAGAGTGTTCTAAAGAACAACTAGAGTGCTAACAGCCTTACTTATGACAAAAGTATGGCACACCTGAAGCCATCTTGATTGGAATAAACTGGTAACACTTAAAACATTTAATTTAAAAAGGAACAAAATGATGGGGTTCATCTTGTCATAGAAATTATGGTTAGTGCTCTGGAAAGAAAAATTAGGACATGTTTCAAGTGTGATCTCAAATATCTTCCTGTTATATTTCAACAGGAGCAGCCTGTCAGTTGATGCCTTTGTGTTCTACTGCAGCTTCCCAGAGTGTTCTAAAGAACAACTAGAGCGCTAACAGTCTTACTTATGACAAAAGTATGGCACACCTGAAGCCATCTTGATTGGAATAAACTGGTAACACTTAAAACATTTAATTTAAAAAGGAACAAAATAATGGGGTTCATTTTGTCATAGAAATTATGGTTAGTGCTGTAGAAAGAAAAATTAGGACATGTTTCAAGTGTGATCTCAAATATCTTCCTGTTATATTTCAACAGGAGCAGCCTGTCAGTTGATGCCTTTGTGTTCTACTGCAGCTTCCCAGAGTGTTCTAAAGAACAACTAGAGTGCTAACAGCCTTACTTATGACAAAAGTATGGCACACCTGAAGCCATCTTAATTGGAATAAACTGGTAACACTTAAAACATTTAATTTAAAAAGGAACAAAATGAGGGGGTTCATTTTGCCATAGAAATTATGGTTAGTGCTGCAAAAAGAAAATTTAGTGCATGTTTTAAGTGAGATCTCAAATCCTCTTCTATTTCATTAGAAAATTCTGACATGCAGACTGAAACAATCACTTTCAATACCAGCAGTAGACTTCCAGTTAACTCCTTGGTGAGCAGTAGCTTTACTACAGTGATCTAATGAACAACTAGAGTAATACCATTCTGAATTTATGGCAAATGTGTGACACATCTGAATGCCTTCTTGATGGAATCAAAGTAAAAAACTGAAAGCATTTCCTACTGAGGAGACTGCAGTAAATGAGGAAATTAGGAAACTTCATAACAAAGAAGTCTTCCAAGATGGCCACCAGTGCAAAAAGAGCCCAAATGTAGCACAAATATTACCCAGATGTAGCCCACATATAGCCCAATGACAAAAGTGTGCAAAACACTTTTTATTTTTAGTTTTTTGCAGTTTTATGTAGTGCAGACTGGTCAGGTATTGGAGCGTTGCATCTTAAAACATGACCCCCTACACTACAAAAACACCACTGCACTACCCTAAACCCTAAAACACTACCCCAGCACGACCCCTACACTACACAAGCACCACTGCACTATCCTAAACCCTAAAACACTACCCCCAGCATGACCCCCTACACTACACAAACACCACTGCACAACCCTAAACCCTAAAACACTACCCCAACACCACTGCACTAACCTAAATCCTAAAACACTACCCCCAGCACGACCGCCTACACTACCCAAACACCACTGCACTACCCTAAAACATGACCCCCTACACTACACAAACACCACTGCACTACCCTAAACCCTAAAACACTACCCCCAGCACGACCCCCTACACTACACAAGCACCACTGCACTACCCTAAACCCTAAAACACTACCCCCAGCACGACCCCCTACACTACACAAGCACCACTGCACTACCTTAAACCCTAAAACACTACCCCCAGCACGACCCCTACACTACCCAAACACCACTGCACTAACCTAAATCCTAAAACACTACCCCCAGCACGACCCCTACACTACCCAAACACCACTGCACTACCCTAAAACATGACCCCCTACACTACACAAACACCACTGCACTACCCTAAACCCTAAAATACTACCCCCAGCACGACCCCCTACACTACACAAGCACCACTGCACTACCCTAAACCCTAAAACACTACCCCCAGCACGACCCCCTACACTACACAAGCACCACTGCACTACCTTAAACCCTAAAACACTACCCCCAGCACGACCCCCTACACTACCCAAACACCACTGCATTAACCTAAATCCTAAAACACTACCCCAGCACGACCCCCTACACTACCCAAACACCACTGCACTACCCTAAAACATGACCCCCACACTACACAAACACCACTGCACTACCCTAAGCCCTAAAACACTGCCCCAGCACGACCCCCTACACTACACAAGCACCACTGCACTACCCTAAATCCTAAAACACTACCCCCAGCACGACCCCCTACACTGCCCGAACACCACTGCACTGCCCTAAACCCTCAAACACCAGCCCCTGCACGACCCCCTACACTGCCCGAACACCACTGCACTGCCCTAAACCCTGAAACACATACCCTAGCACGACCCCCTAAAGCTGCCCGAACACCACTGCACTGCCCTAAACCCTGAAACGCTACCCCCAGCAAGACCTCCTACACTACCCGAACACCACTGCCCTAAACCCTGAAACACCACCCCCAGCACGACCCCCTACACTGCCCGAACACCACTGCACTGCTCTAAACCCTGAAACACCACCCCCAGCACGACCCCCTACACTGCCCGAACACCACTGCACTGCCCTAAACCCTGAAACACCACCCCCTGCACGACCCCCTACACTGCCCGAACACTACTGCACTGCCCTAAACCCTGAAACACCATCCCCAGCACGACCCCCTACACTGCACGAACACCACTGCTCTGCCCTAAACCCTGAAACACTACCCCCAGCAAGACCCCCTACACTGCCCGAACACCACTGCACTTCCCTAAACCCTGAAACATCACCCCCAGCAAGACCCCCTACACTGCCCGAACACCACTGCCCTAAACCCTGAAACACCACCCCCAGCAAGACCCCCTACACTGCCCGAACACCACTGCACTGCCCTAAACCCTGAAACACCAGCCCCAGCACGACCCCTACACTGCCTGAACACCACTGCACTGCCCTAAACCCTGAAACACCACCCCCTGCACGACCCCCTACAATGCCCGAACACCACTGCACTGCCCTAAACCCTGAAACACCACCCCCAGCACGACCCCCTACACTGCCCGAACACCACTGCACTGCCCTAAACCCTGAAACACCACCCCCTGCACGATCCCCTACACTGCCCGAACACTACTGCACTGCCCTAAACCCTGAAACACCACCCCCAGCACGACCCCCTACACTGCACGAACACCACTGCACTGCCCTAAACCCCGAAACACTACCCCCAGCAAGACCCCCTACACTGCCCGAACACCACTGCCCTAAACCCTGAAACACCACCCCCAGCAAGACCCCCTACACTGCCCGTACACCACTGCACTGCCCTAAACCCTGAAACACCACCCCCAGCATGACCCCCTACACTGCCCGAACACCGCTGCCCTAAACCCTGAAACACCACCCCCAGCACGACCCCCTACACTGCCCGAACACCACTGCACTGCCCTAAACCATGAAACACCAGCCCCAGCACGACCCCCTACACTGCCCGAACACCACTGCACTGCCCTAAACCCCGAAACACCAGCCCCAGCACAACCCCGTACACTGCCCGAACACCACTGCACTGCCCTAAACCCTGAAACACCAGCCCCAGCACGACCGCCTACACTGCCCGAAAACCACTGCACTGCCCTAAACCCTGAAACACCAGCCCCAGCACGACCCCTACACTGCCCGAACACCACTGCACTACCCTAAACCCTCAAACACCAGCCCCAGCACGACCCCCTACACTGCCCGAACACCACTTCACTGCCCTAAACCCTGAAACACCAGCCCCAGCAAGACCCCCTACACTGCCCGAACACCACTGCACTGCCCTAAACCCTGAAACACCACCCCCAGCAAGACCCCCTACACTGCCCGAACACCACTGCACTAAAGCCTGAAACACCACCCCCAGCAAGACCACCTACACTGGCCGAACACCACTGCACTGCCCTAAACCCTGAAACACCACCCCCTGCACAACCCCCTACACTGCCCAAACACCACTGCACTGCCCTAAACCCTGAAACACCACTCCCTGCACGACCCCCTACACTGCCCGAACACCACTGCACTGCCCTAAACCCTGAAACACCACCCCTCAGCACGACACCCTACACTGCCCGAACACCACTGCACTGCCCTAAACCCTGAAACACCACCCCCAGCACGACCCCCTACACTGCCCGAACACCACTGCACTGCCCTAAACCCTGAAACACCACCCCCAGCACGACCCCCTACACTGCCCGAACACCACTGCACTGCCCTAAACCCTGAAACATCAACCCCAGCAAGACCCCCTACACTGCCTGAACACCACTGCCCTAAACCCTGAAACACCACCCCCTACACTGCCCGAACACCACTGCACTGCCCTAAACCCTGAAACACCACCCCCAGCACGACCCCCTTTACTGCTCGAACACCACTGCACTGCCCCAAACCCTGAAACACCACCCACAGCACGACCCCCTATACTGCCCGAACACCACTGCCCTAAACCCTGAAACACCACCCCCTGCATGACCACCTACACTGCCCGAACACCACTGCACTGCCCTAAACCCTGAAACACCACCCCCTACACTGCCCGAACACCACTGCACTGCCCTAAACCCTAAAACACCACCCCCAGCATTACCCCTACACTGCCCAAACACCACTGCACTGCCCTAAACCCTAGAACACTACCCCCAGCACGACCCCCTACACTACCTGAACACCACTGCACTACCCTAAACCCTAAAATACTACCCCCAGCACAACCCCCTACACTACCCGAACACGACTGCACTGCCCTAAACCCTCAAACACTCCCCCAGCACGACCCCTACACTACCCGAACACCACTGCACTGCCCTAATCCCTAAAACACTCCCCCAGCACGACCCCCTACACTACCCGAACACCACTGCACTGCCCTAAACCCTAAAACACTCCCCCAGCATGACCCCCTACACTACCCAAACACCACTGCACTGCACTGCCCTAAACCCTAAAACACTACCCCCGCATGACCCCCTACACTACCCAAACACCAATGCACTACCCTAATCCCTAAAACACTACCCCCGCATGACCCCCTACACTACCCTAAACCCTAAAACACTACCCCCGCACGACTCCCTACACTACCCAAAGACCACTGCACTACCCTAAACCCTAAAACACGACCTCCTACACTACACAAACACCACTGCACTACCCTAAACCCTAAAACACTACCCCCTACACTACACAAACACCACTGCACTACCCTAAACCCTAAAAACTACCCCAGCACGAACCACTACACTACCCAAACACCACTGCACTACCCTAAACCCTAAAAACTACCCCCAGCAGTATCCCTACACTACCCAAACACCACTGCACTACCCTAAACCCTAAAACACTACCCCCAGCAGTACCCCCTACACTACCCAAACACCACTGCACTACCCTAAATCACTACCCCCAGAACGACCCCTACACTACCCAAACACCACTGCACTACCCTAAACCCTAAAACACTACCCCCAGCACGACCCCTACACTACCCAAACACCACTGCACTACCCTAAACCCTAAAACACTCCCCCAGCACGACTCCCTACACTACCCAAACACCACTGCACTACCCTAAACCCTAAATCTACCCCCAGCATGACCCCCTACACTACACAAACACCACTGCACTACCCTAAACCCTAAAACACTACCCCCAGCACGACCCTCTTCACTACCTAAACACAACTGCACAATTTGTTACAGGCGTTGCAACGCAGGCCTGTGGTGCTTACTGGAAGTACCTAGTGGGCTAGTTGGGCCTCAGGGACCCTCAGGATTCAAGGTGACCTAATCCCCCAACTTAAAACGCACCACGGGGCGCGTTTGCACAGTGGTGAAGGGATGGGGCGGGGCCTCAGGTGACATGTGCGCAAACACGCCCTGTGGTGCGTTTTAAGTTGGGGAATTAATTCCCTTTGAATCCTGAGGGACCTATGGTTTTTTCAGTGAATATATATATATATATATATATATATTCACTGAAAAAAACCATAAGGTTTTAGGGATAGTTATAGTTAGTTGGACATTGCACTCGTACAAAACCTGTGAAATTCCCCCGTTATAGTTAGTTCAGGTAACTATAACTCGCGCCCCGCAATGCACTGCTGATGACGTCACATATTACATCACTCATGACATGGTCAGTGACATCACTGATGACATCTCAAATGACATCACTGATGACATCATCCAGTGACTGTGTGTTTCTGTAAAGTTTAAATATGTTTAATATATTTAGGGAAAGGCGTATTGAAGAATGAGTGGGTGTAGAAGCGCCTGAATGGATGATTTAGTAGGTGCGTGACTGAGTCTATAAGTGAGTGATTAAACGTATCTTACTGGATGCATGGGTGAGTGACTAAACTGTGTGAATGTCTGTATCCGTCTGTCTGTTGTTGTGTAAGCAACTGCATGGGTTTCTGACTAGCTAAATGAGTGTCTATATGGGTTATGGATTGGTTCTCTGAGTATCTGTATGGGTGCCTCAGTGTTTGTGTGGGTGGGGTGTGTGTGACTCTGTGCATAGATGTGTGAGTGGGTGATTCACTGGGTGCATGGTTTCAAGAGTGCGTCTGTGATGGACTGTATGGGTGGGTGAGTGTGTGTATGGGTGTGTTAGTGATTGAATGTATATCTCAGTGGTACATGTGTGAGTAACTACATATGTGAAAGGCAGTATATATGTGTGTTGGAGTATATAAATGGCTATAAGTGAGAGTGTGTGATTGTGAGAATTTCTATATGGATGAGTTTGTGCTTGCATCAGTGATTGCATAGGAGCGTAAGAATGTGCTAGTATTTTTATGAGTAAGTGAGCTGGTGTGTATAACTGTATAGGTGAGTAAATTGGAGTGTGATTAATTATTTGCATGACTGACTAGGTGTGTGAATACCTCTATGGATGAGTTGCGTTGTGTGAGTGTTTATATAGGTGTATGAGTGCATATGATAGTCCTGTACTGAGTGACTGTAAGTATGAGTGACTGTACGGGTGAGTGAGTAGACGTGTGTGTGTGTAGACCTAAGAATCAGTGAGTGGGTATGTACTTATTGGTATTGGAGTGTGTATGGTTTTGAGAATGGCAGTCTGTAATTTAGAGTGGGTGTTTCAAAACTTATATTAGGGTGTGAGAAGATGCATTAAATTCTCACATGGATGATGTCATCAGTGATGTCATCAGTGATGTCATTTGAGATGTCATCAGTGATGTCATCAGTGATGTCACTGACCATGTCATGAGTGATGTAATATGTGACGTCATCAGCAGTGCATTGCGGGGCGCGAGTTATAGTTACCTGAACTAACTATAACGGGGGAATTTCACGGGTTTTGTACGAGTGCAATGTCCAACTAACTATAACTGTCCCTAAAACCTTATGGTTTTTTCAGTGAATTTCTAAGGTTTTTTAAATGCAAATTTCTAACTATAACGTGCCTGAAACCTATGGTTTTTTCAGTGAATTTCAAAGGTTTTTTAAATGCTAATTTCTAACTATAACGTGTCTGAAACCTATGGTTTTTTCAGTGAATTTCAAAGGTTTTTTAAATGCTAATTCCTAACTATAACATGTCTGAAACCTACGGTTTTTTCAGTGAATTTCAAAGGTTTTGTAAATGACAATTTTTAAATGTATTAATTGTTATATTTATTTTTTTCATACTGATTTACTACATTTTTAAAAACATTTTTTTTTACATATTTTATTTTTTAAATTACATTGTAATTACATTATACATTACAAAAAATACTTTCTCAGAATGAATTACTTTAGTTTGCACACATGTCACCTGAAGCCCCGCCCCCTCCCTTCACCACTGTGCAAACGCGCCCCGTGGCGCGTTTTAAGTTGGGGGATTAAGTCCCCTTGAATCCTGAGGGTTCCTGGGGGCCAACTAGCCCACCATGTACCTCCAAAAGCGCCACAGAGCTGCGTTGCAGAGAGGTGTATAAAGGGGCGTGGCCTCTGTACACCTCTCTGCAACGCAGCTCCTGGCGCATACTGGAGGTTCCTGGTGGGCTAGTTGGCCCCCAGGGACCCCCAGTATTCAAGGGGAATTACTTCCCCATCTGCAAACGCGCCAGGGGGCGTGTTCGCAGAGTGGTGAAGGAAGGGGGCGGGGCCTGCGGCCCGATCGTTTTTTGTTTTTTTTTCCCTGAAGGGGGGCTGTGTGGCCCCCCTTCCTTTTTCTTATTTTTGGGCCCTGGGGACCCCATCCCCCAGGGCCTTACCCCCTTTTTTTTTAATTAAAATTAAACTGGAAGGGGGCCGCGTGGCCCCCCTCCCCTGGCCGAAAACTGCCCCGGGGACCCCATCCCCCGGGGCATGGCCACACTTTAACATTCCTTTTTAAGGAGGGGGCTGCGTGGCCCCCACTCAGGCCTCCTTTTGCCCCGGGGACCCCATCCCCGGGGCAGGCCTTTTTTTTAATTTTTTTTTTATAATTTCTGGGGAGGGGGCCGCGTGGCCCCCTCCCGGGCCACTTATGGCCCCGGGGACCCCATCCCCGGGGCCTGGCCTCTGGTTGGGGACTGTGGGGGTCCCCAAACCCCCCACAGTCCCGCCGGCTCCCCTGTCCTAAGGGAGCCGGCATTGCTTTCCACACGGGGAGCAGCTAACATGCTGCTCCCCGTGTGGAAAAGCAATTGTCTTTGGATATTGGAAGCGAGAGCAGGTTTCCCTGCTCTCTCTCCAATATCCAAAGCAGTTTGCAATGACAGGACGGGAGCCGCGAGGCTCCCGTCCTGTCATTGCAAACAGCAGTGTCCCGGGGGTAGGCACCCGGGACACTGCAGGAGCCGGCCCTGGGGGTGGCGGTCCCCAGGGCCACCACAGGCTCCAGGAGGGGGCCGCGCGGCCCCCTCCCCACATCAGCAAAGCCCCGGGGAGGTGGTGGTCCCCGGGGCTTCGGAGGTCCAAAACGGACCCCCATTTTAATTTGTTAGTGCCCCGGGGAGGTGGCGGTCCCGGGGCGTGTGGGGGGCTCGAGCCCCCCACACAGGAAAAAAGTAAAAAAAAAGAAGCCCCGGGAGGTGGTGGTCCCGGGGCTGCGGGAGGGCTCAGAGCCCTCCCGCACCATTTTAAAAGAAAGCCCCGGGGGTGGCGGTCCCCGGGGCTTGGGGGCCCTTTGAGGCCCCCCATACATAAATTTAACCCCCCACCATGCCCCCGGGACTTGGGCCACCCGGGGGCAAAATACAATCGAAGCGCGGGAGACCGCCCTTCGATTTTTTTTTTTCGGCAGGATTCGCGCTCCCTGAGCATAATAGGGCAGGGGGATTAAAACTACCTCTTAAAACGCGCTACAGGGCGTTTGCACAGTGGTGAAGGGAGGGGGGCCTGAGGTGACATGTGTGCAAACGCGCCCGGTGGCGCATTTTAAGTTGCGGGATTAAGTCCCCTTGAATCCTGAGGGTCCCTGGGGCCCAACTAGCCCCCCAGGTACCTACAGTTAGGACCACAGAGCTGAGTTGCAGAGAGGCGTTCCGAGGCCACGCACCTTTTGTCACCTCTCTGCAACGCAACTCTGTTGTGCTTACTGAAGGTACCTGGTGGGCTAGTTGGCCCCCAGGGTCCCTCAGGAATTAATTCCCCAACTTAAAACGCACCACAGGGCGTGTTTGCGCACATGTCACCTGAGGCCCCGCTCCCTCCTTTCCCAACTGTGCAAACGCGCCCCGTGGCGCGTTTTAAGTTGGGGGATTAGGTCACCTTGAATCCTGAGGGTCCCTGGGGCCCAACTAGCCCACCAGGTACTTCCAGTAAGCACCACAGGCCTGCGTTGCAACGCCTGTAACAAATTGTGCAGTTGTGTTTAGGTAGTGTAGGGAGTCGTGCTGGGGGAGTGTTTTAGGGTTTAGGGTAGTGCAGTGGTGTTTGGGTAGTGTAGGGGGTACTGCTGGGGGTAGTGTTTTAGGGTTTAGGGTAGTGCAATGGTGTTTGGATAGTGTAGGGGGTACTGCTGGGGGTAGTGTTTTAGGGTTTAGGGTAGTGCAGTGGTGTTTGGGTAGTGTAGGGGTACTGCTGGGGGTATTGTTTTAGGGTTTAGGGTAGTGCAGTGGTGTTTGTGTAGTGTAGGGGGTAGTGTTTTAGGGTTTAGGGTAGTGCAGTGGTGTTTGTGTAGTGTAGGGGGTCGTGCTGGGGGTAGTGTTTTAGGGTTTAGGGTAGTGCAGTGGTGTTGTGTAGTGTAGGAGGTCGTGTTTTAGGGTTTAGGGTAGTGCAGTGGTGTTCGGGCAGTGTAGGGGGTCATGCTGGGGATGGTGTTTCAGGGTTTAGGGCAGTGCAGTGGTGTTCGGGCAGTGTAGGGGTCTTGCTGGGGGTGGTGTTTCAGGGTTTAGGGCAGTGGTGTTCGGGTAGTGAAGGGGGTCATCCGGGGGTAGTGTTTCAGGGTTTAGGGCAGTGTAGTAGTGTTTGGGTAGTGTAGGGGGTCATGCTGGGGGGAGTGTTTGAGGGTTTAGGGCAGTGCAGTTGTGTTCGGGTAGTGTAGGGGGTCGTGCTGGGGGATTATTTTAGGGTTTAGGGTAGTGCAGTGGTGTTCGGGTAGTGTAGGGGGTCGTGCTGGGGGTTGAGTTTCAGGGTTTAGGGCAGTGCAGTGGTGTTCGGGCAGTGTAGGGGTCATGCTGGGGCTGGTGTTTCAAGGTTTAGGGCAGTGCAGTGGTTTTCAGGCAGTGTAGGCGGTCGTGCTGGGGGTGGTGTTTCAGGGTTTAGGGCAGTGCAGTGGTGTTTGGGAAGTGTAGGGGGTCTTGCTGGGGGTAGTGTTTCAGGGTTTAGGGCAGTGCAGTGGTGTTCGTGCAATGTAGGGGGTCGTGCTGGGGATGGTGTTTCAGGGTTTAGGGCAGTGTAGTAGTTTCGGGCAGTGTAGGGGGTCGTGCAGGGGGTGGTGTTTCAGGGTTTAGGGCACTGCAGTGGTGTTTGGGCAGTGTAGGGTGTCGTGCTGGGGGTGGTGTTTCAGGGTTTAGGGCAGTGCAGTGGTGTTCGGGCAGTGTAGGGGTCATGCTGGGGCTGGTGTTTCAGGGTTTAGGGCAGTGCAGTGGTTTTCAGGCAGTGTAGGGGGTCTTGCTGGGGGTGAAGTTTCAGGGTTTAGGGCAGTGCAGTGGTGTTCCGGCAGTGTAGGGGGTCTTGCTGGGGGTGGTGTTTCAGGGTTTAGGGCAGTGCAGTGGTGTTCGTGCAATGTAGGGGGTCGTGCTGGGAATGGTGTTTCAGGGTTTAGTGCAGTAGTTTGGGGCAGTGTAGGGGGTCGTGCAGGGGGTGGTGTTTCAGGGTTTAGGGCAGTGCAGTGGTGTTCGGGCAGTGTAGGGTGTCATGCTGGGGGTGGTGTTTCAGGGTTTAGGGCAGTGCAGGGGTGTTCGGGCAGTGTAGGGGGTTGTGCACAGGGTGGTGTTTCAGGGTTTAGGGCAGTGCAGTGGTGTTCAGGCAGTGTAGTGGGTCGTGCTGGGGCTGGTGTTTCAGGGTTTAGGGCAGTGCGGTGGTGTTCGGGCAGTGTAGGGGGTCGTGCTGGGGCTGGTGTTTCAGGGTTTAGGGCAGTGCAGTTGTGTTCGGGCAGTGTAGGGGGTCGTGCTGGGGCTGGTGTTTCATGGTTTAGGGCAGTGCAGTGGTGTTCGGGCAGTGTAGGGGGTCGTGCTGGGGCTGGTGTTTCAGGGTTTAGGGCAGTGCAGTGGTGTTCGGGCAGTGTAGGTGGTCGTGCTGGGGCTGGTGTTTCAGGGTTTAGGGCAGTGGTGTTCGGGCAGTGTAGGGGGTCGTGCTGGGGCTGGTGTTTCAGGGTTTAGGGCAGTGCAGTGGTGCTCGGGCAGTGTAGGGGGTCGTGCTGGGGGTGGTGTTTCAGGGTTTAGGGCACTGCAGTGGTGTTCGAACAGTGTAGGGGGTCGTGCAGGGGCTGGTGTTTCAAGGTTTAGGGCAGTGCAGTGGTGTTCGGGCAGTGTAGGGGGTTGTGCTGGGGGTAGTGTTTTAGGGTTTAGGGTAGTGCATTGGTGCTTGTGTAGT